>BGPT01001874.1:11848-114690 GCA_003297045.1 Symbiodinium sp. clade C Y103
CGAAACCACGCGTAACCTGCGCATAGCGACTTCGTAGAAGTTAAACGGAAACTGACGCCAGGAAACTGAACGCTACCATTGAGATACATAGATAGATAGATAGATAGATAGATAGATAGATAGATAAATAAAGATAGATAAATGGAAAAATAGATAGATAGATGCATAGATGGAGATATAGACAGATACATAGACAAATAGGTAGGTACATCGAAGCAAAGATATATCAATAGGTAACGACATGGATTGATAGAGCGATAGATAGATCGACAGATAGATAGATAAATAGATTGATTGATTGATTGAATCAAACAAAAAGATAAATCAATAAAATAGACAAATAAAAAGTTAGATAAATAGATAAATAGATAGATCGATCGAAAGAAAGATAAATTGATGGATAGATAGATCAATGATTGATTGATAGAAAAAGAGACAGATAGATAGATATATAGGTCGACAGACAGGTAGATANTCGAAAGAAAGATAAATTGATGGATAGATAGATCAATGATTGATTGATAGAAAAAGAGACAGATAGATAGATATATAGGTCGACAGACAGGTAGATACCCTAAATAGAAAGATATATGGACAAAAGGATAAATAGAAAGATGGATGACTAACTAGATAGATAGATAGATAGATAGATAGATAGACAGATAAATAGACTGGAGGCCAGAAGGCCTTTCAGCCAGCGCTCCGCGTGTACATACGATCGATTTTCTANATTTTCTAAGGTCTCCGGACAATGAAAATGCATACCCTTCCAAGGAAAGTACGCCATTCCTGGCCGCCGCGCGTGTACATACGATCCATTTCGCAAAGGCCGCGGCACGCATCCGCGTGTACACACGATCCAAATTTCGCGTGTACAGACGATGACCCTACCATGGGCTACCCCCAATTCCAAATGATCAACCTGCTTGCCGTTAAAGTTGCCTTTTGGGGGGCATGCCCGGATGCTTTGACAAACACAATATTGTTGGTTGTATATGCCCACCAGATATCTCAGTCAATATCTCCATTCTGTTTCCAATGTATAAATGCTACTCCTAGATACTCCTAGCACAATTTCCCCAATAATATTTGCATTTTTGCTGGTGAAATGCCACATCTTTTGCTGCTTAAGTCCCCAGTCCTCGTTGATACGTTGACAAACTTCCCACACCGTCGCTGGGCATCCCCAACGATGGCAGAGACACTGGCGCTGGCGACTGCCTGGGCAAATGGGTGTGGTCTGGAAGCCCCAGAGAATCAATGGATTGGTTTGAGGGAAAATCTAGAGGAACCCCCTATAATTTGTGCTAAAAACATCTAAAACCCATGGTTTCCTGTAGATTTTCTTTCCACCAATCCATTGATGGAACGCTCACTGCAGGTGGTTTAAGCCAAAACTAATGAACAAACAATGGTGACTACCCATAAAATCAGCCAACAATGCGTTACTTTAGGATTAATTATTAATTACTACCAATCATTTTTGTGTGTAAAGTGCTGTAGAATTGCGCCTGAAGCCGATTCTGGGAGCAGGGAAAAGGACCTGAACCTGTAGCCGTCACTTGTTGAATTCATATCTAGTTGGGGGTTGAGCCACCCCAAAAAAAACATGCAAAAGTCAGTTTTGAGATGATCATGCCAAGAAAATACCATCCCCCAAAATTAACACAGACCCTGCCAAATAGAGCGGGTTTGCAGATTACCACTTCGTTCCACTAAAAGTTTGCTACTTTTCAGAGTCTTCGGGGAGGGTCCTGTTTTCAAAAGCAACATCCTGAATACTGGGTATCATGGTCCCTCTGGAGTTGCATGGCAGGGATTCGCCCCCAGACCGTATGCTGGGACGCCCCAGCCAGAATGGCTTTTGGTCTTAAAGTCGTCCTTTTCTTAGATGTCTGACAATTTGAAACGGCTTTAATGGTTTCCTGTCAATGGGGTGTATGAATTTGCATTGTGTATATGTTTCAGATGTACATGTCTCAGATGTACATGTACAATATCTCCGTGTACAATGTGTACGAGTATGTAATGTATGCAAAACGCACCATACACTCTTGCATACCTAACTAATCAAATACTGTGTATATATATATACATACGTATACATGCAGGTATCATAAATAAAGATTGTATTTGCCTATGACATATGATATGACATATAGGTATCAACATAACTGCCGGCCTCAGATACCATGTATCTGTTTCAAAAAAGTGAGTATAAAAGTGTGTAAATGTTTAGCAAAACGCATTGATAAATAATGGCTACTATCATAAAATTATTCATCCATTCAGCTTCACCAAGTATCATGAAGGTATACAAAGGTATTGGTCCAAGTGAACAGAGTTCAACCCCCCTTTCATTCGTTTGCAGTATACGAATTTGTTGAGAGGGATTTCCCAGTTCATGGGTCGGCATCATCCCGAATAAATCAAGTCGTGCAATCCCGACTTGTGTTAAGACATGTTCAGACCTATATCTTATGGTTAAAACCACATTTTCTGCTGGTGAAAATCCCATGTTCCCTATATTTTTGTTGCTTGAAAATCACTATCCCCAATCCCCAGCTCAAGAAGTCATCAACCATCATTTCTGTGTAACATCCAACCTTTTGACTGGTTAAATCTCAGCCTAAAACTATGGTTGACTTCCCGTGAACATCACCAATCAAGAACTACATCATCCATATATTCATCCATCATTTAAATCAGTGATATCCCCATATATATAATATATTTTAGTTGTAAAATCCCAAAAACGTGGTAATTTCGAAGCTGTCCTTGCTGAACTTTGTGATTCAGGACGTGATGGCTGAAGCCCAGGACCTTGCAAATTCTGATTTGGGTGGCCGCAAGGCAATTTGCCATTCCACTATGCCCACCTTGTCAACATCCAAGGCCCAGTGGGCTTGAGGCAATGGCCGGATGTACTCCTTTTCCTCGACTTCCTGCCAGGCTTGTGATGCTACCGTTGCCGTAGCCTGCCCGACGCCGGCCCACTGCATCCAAGGCACGGTCTCCAACTCTCTGAGACTGATCCGGCCATCGCTGTTGGCATCCATCCTGGAGCCGGGCACCCTGGGATCAAAGATGTGGATTTCAGGTGATTTATATGGGTGTGTCTGAAAATTGGGTACCTCGGACCTCGAAATCCAGTGGTTGATTATCATTATCCCTATATTTGAATGGTTATCTGGGGGTATATGGGGTATATCCTCCAAAGGGCCATGTGATAGGGAACACGATTCTAAATTTTAAACCATGACATTTTGGGGTACCCTATTTTCAGACAAACCCATTTACTGTAACCAGGAATAGTCTGGATTCAAGACGCTTCAAGATGAATTTGATGATTCAAAAGGCAAAATTCGGTTTTGGATGATTACACAGTAGATTATTTCAAACGATGATGTTGTAGCACTGCCAAAAAAACATGATGGCACTTAGGCCACCAGAGTTCCTATGCGTTCTAGGAAAAGGCACGACTTCCAAGCAAACCTTCGTCGGAGCTAAATATGGATGTTTCCACGGAAAAGGCACGCCAAAGTCTTTTGCCTGTACCCAGTTGAGCTATGACATGAAGAAGACCTCTTTCCCATCTCATTCTACTGGGTGGTTGATAGGTATCCCTATTCCGAGTTGTGACTGTTCTCAATAAACCAGGAAGCAGAAGCCAAATGTCATAACCAATCATCCATCAACCAACAATTATTTATCAATTACATCTCTATATTTCCTGCTTCAACTCCATATTTCAATGTCATTGCCAAATCTGCATTTTGCAGGTGAACATTGTATCAACATTTCTGTAATAACTCATCTATCATCACGTATCAGTTAACATATCCATTCTGAACCATTTTGTGCATTAAAAAAAACATTGTTTAAAACACTTTGTGTATATATATATATGTATGTGTATATCATATATATATATATATATGTGATAGTTACCCTCGATTAAATTAACATAGACCCTGCCAGATAGGTGATGGAAGATTAGTTTCCACTCAAAATTGAGTGATTTTCAGGGTCGAACTGTTAATTTACCAGAGGGTAACTTTTCATAGTTCGCTTGGGGCTATCTCGCTATGAACACCTCCAAGCCGCCGTCACCGGCTTAGCAGCACTGGCGTCTTGCGTCCTCCGCACCACCAACATTCTTTCATGAGCCGAGAAGAGATCCTCTTCTTCAAACAGCACGGCCAGGGGGCCAGGGGTAGTCATGGGTCTGAAAAAAAAATGCAGTGCTTATAAACCAATGTTTATCATGTTAAAACTGGGGGGTGTGCCTTCCAGTATGTTAAGCAAGAATAATCAGCAAAGAGATGAGGGGCGAAAGGAAAACTTGGATCTTGAGCAACACGCACATGGAATTTTGAGCAGCAAGGAAAAATATTCGATCGATAGAACATTGATTGCCATATCGTCACGGACAAGAATGGGGACATCACCCACAACAGTGGAACATGGCAGATGGAATAGATTTCAAAATAACACAATAGGTATATAATGTATATATATATACATAATATATCATACATATTTGTATATATTTGTATTATAGGTGTGCAACAGAACGTGATTCATCTATCTTACAACCCCTCCAACCAAAAAGGAACCCTGTCAAATATAGTTTAATCTGGAATGCTACTTATCTTTTTGATGTGGGAATTCTCAGGTGTTTTTTGTCACTTGGGTGATGGTATGGGAATGGTATTTGTTGATCTTTGGCCCTGCACAAGGGGGATCACCATCAAGACTAGTCAGTCAATCGAATCTATGACATACCCATCCAAATCCATCCAAATTCAAAGTTTACCCGGCTCAGTAAGAAGTGGTGAACAAACGACCAATACAAGCCACAGTGGTTGCTGGGAAGATTCCATGTGTTTTACTCCTTTTACCCAGACATTGGCAACTTAAATGGGGAGTTCTTAAGTCATGGTGGATCCTCTGGTTGCACCATAGCTGCCATAGCTTTCAATACCTAAGTCATGGTCCTTGGTGATCTCAGCGATGGCCGATTCCATCTCTGTCCGAGAAAGGCCTCAGTTATGCCGCCATCCCGGCCAAGGTGGGAAAGCCAATTGCCATAAAAACCACTACCATGACTGGGGATGGTTGTGTATACAACCCATAAACATGGTGATGATTTGGCGATGGTTTATGGCATTGGGTTTGCCACATGACTCTGGAAATCATGGTTTTCTGGAGAATCCCCATTTAGTTCGTTGTTTTTGCCAGCGAACTAAACCTCCATGGCTAGTTCGGGGATTTTCCAGCTAGCCATGGGGCTGATTTCCCGGTAGCCTTGGGATGACTCAGAAATATATAGAAATCTACTGGTTTTTCACCTTGCAGATGGTGTTTCAGGGCATCGCCAACTTGGAAAGCTATCCACCAATCAGGATCCACCCAGCGAAATTTCGTGTGGATGGCACCAGTTCGTTCACGAAAAAATGAAGATATAAGCGAAGTACAACCCAACAGGTTTTGACCCAAATTATGTCATCGCAAAATGGTGTATATATGTCTAGCCAACCACAAAAACGTTTTTCCAACTTTCGCCAAGCTCCGTCTTGTCGTTTGCAGGAATACGGTAGCCCAATGGTGATTGTAAGGGGATGGGGTAAGGTACACCATGTAGACTGACCCGTGGTGCTGTACCCAATAATCAACCATCCAAGAAACCAACCATGTGGGGTAATTTTAGATCATCCCAAAACCGAGCTTACCCAAGAATGAACCCAAATTGGGGATGGTCTATTCTTGCATTGTTTATTACATTTTACATCATTTTACTATATGATATATCATGATATATCATAATGATATCCCATTACTCCACCATTTCATTTTTTTTCCTGATGAAGTCCCAATTTTCCATGCTCAACCCTCCAATTCAGATCTAGATCCCCCAATCTCAGCCGTTCCCATGTCACCCAGGGAATCCCAAGGTTGGCCGAGGCCCGAACAGCCATCTGCCCCAGGCTGGTACATGTGAAAGGCCTGACCGCTGGGATGCACCAGCCACGATGGCCATGGAAAACCCCTGGCTTTCCCTAGGAAAATGATCTACACATCATGGGTTTTCCACAGTTATTGTTAGTTGCCGGAGGGTAACCATGCCTACTTGTAGGTATAGTCAATGTATATAATGGTTCTGAAATGGAGTATACCCGATTTCTGAGAGGGCTAAGAACAAAAACGCATATATGTCAGAATTGGGAATGGTTTACTGTTGTGGATTCCATTCACATCATTCACACAGGCTGAGTTCCCCAACCAATCCCAAGAAATTGGAGCCCATGACTTGCCATGGCCATATTTGGCAGGTTCATATTTGGGATTCTAGGGGGAATCTATAAGGTAGGATCGCCGGATATGTGATCAACGTGGTCACCACTACGAACATCCCTCTCCTGCAAGGATATTGGTTGAGGGGATTGAGCAAAACATTTTCTGAGGGTTAGCCAACACTCATTCGAGAATAGTTATAGAAATTGTAGGGGTTCTACATGGAGGTTTCCTAAAATAGGGGTACCCCCAAATCATCTATGTTAATAGGATTTTCCATTATAAACCATCCATTTTTGGGTACCCCCATTTTAGGAAACCCCCACATGGTTCTACAGACATTCCCTGAGATGAATTGACAAACCCTTCTCCTGTGTCGGTTTCCGGAGCCACGACATGCAGTCCACCAAACCCAGTCCATATTGCAGGTCAGTGTATCAAGTGGAGTCACATCCAAGACCATACTATTCGTTCCAAAGAAATCCATACAAATCCGAAGTCTCGGAACCACCTGGCAAAAAAAATGATGGAGGATTGCTTGTCATGGCATTGTGGCGATCATCGGACCAAATATCCCGCTCCCAGAACTGCGGGCGAAATTTTGCGCCCAGTCTGGACAAATGCACGCGGAGTAGAATCACAAGCTGCTCACCAATAGATGATTAGACTCCAAAGTACGCAGCGAATTTGGCAAAAACACCCCTTTGAGGACCTTATGCAAATCTTTATGATATATTTTCAAGCTCTCAAGATTGCTTGGCAAGATCACTCCTTCCAGGCTCTGGTCGAAGTTTTTGCCGAATGCCAAGCTCCGAAGACTGCTTGGCAGGTTCACTCCTTCCAGGCTCTGGTTGAAAACATAGCCAAATGTCAAGCTGTGAAGATTGCTCGGCAGGTTCACTCCTTCAAGGCTCTGATTAAAGCACTTGCCGAATGTCAAGCTCTGAAGCTTGCTTGGCAGGTTCACTCCTTCCAGGCTCTGGTCGAAGTCATTGCCGACTGTCAAGCTCTGAAGACTGCTTGGCAGGTTCACTCCTTCCAGGCTCTGGTTGAAGTCATGGCCGAATGTCAAGCTCTGAAGACTGCTTGGCAGATTCACTCCTACCAGGCTCTGGTCGAAGNGCTCTGGTTGAAGTCATGGCCGAATGTCAAGCTCTGAAGACTGCTTGGCAGATTCACTCCTACCAGGCTCTGGTCGAAGTGCTGGCCGAATGTCAAGCTATGAAGATTGCTTGGCAGGTTCACTCCTTCCAGGCTCTGATTGAAAACATAGCCAAATGTCAAGCTGTGAAGATTGCTCGGCAGGTTCACTCCTTCCAGGCTCTGATTGAAGTTGTCTCCAAATGTCAAGCTGTGAAGATTGCTCGGCAGGTTCACTCCTTCCAGGCTCTGGTTGAACAAAAAACCGAATTTCAAGCTCTGAAGATTGCTTGGCAGATTCACTCCTACCAGGCTCTGGTCGAAGTGCTGGCCGAATGTCAAGCTCTGAAGACTGCTTGGCAGATTCACTCCTTCCAGTCTCTGGTTGAAGCCGTAGCCGAATCTCAAGCTCCGAAGATTGCTTGGCAGGTTCACTTCTTCTAGGCTCTGTTTGAACCCACCAGCGAATGTCAAGCTCTGAAGATTGCTTGGCAGATTCACTCCTTCCAGGCTCTGGTCGAAAACATGGCCAAATGTCAAGCTGTGAAGATTGCTCGGCAGGTTCACTCCTTCCAGGCTCTGATTGAAGTTGTCTCCAAATGTCAAGCTCTGAAGACTGCTTGGCAGGTTCACTCCTTCCAGGCTCTGGTTGAAATACAATCCGAATGTCAAGCTGTGAAGATTGCTCGGCAGGTTCACTCCTTCCAGGCTCTGGTTGAAGTCATGGCCGAATGTCAAGCTCTGAAGACTGCTTGGCAGATTCACTCCTACCAGGCTCTGGTCGAAGNGCTCTGGTTGAAGTCATGGCCGAATGTCAAGCTCTGAAGACTGCTTGGCAGATTCACTCCTACCAGGCTCTGGTCGAAGTGCTGGCCGAATGTCAAGCTCTGAAGACTGCTTGGCAGATTCACTCCTTCCAGGCTCTGGTCGAAAACATGGCCAAATGTCAAGCTGTGAAGATTGCTCGGCAGGTTCACTCCTTCCAGGCTCTGGTTGAAGTTTGAGCCGAATGTCAAGCTCTGAAGACTGCTTGGCAGGTTTACTCCTTCAAGGCTCCGGTTAAAGAATTCGCCGAATGTCAAGCTCCGAAGATTGCTTGGCAGGTTCACTCCTTCCAGGCTCTGGTTGAAGTGCCGGCGATACGCCAACATTTCAAGCGTCTGTGGGAGGTCAGTCTGTACAGTAGGTGCTCCTACGATCTGCGTGAGCCCCTGTAGAACAAACTCTCCCTCAGGGACTGGGGATCCTGACCCCTGAATGAAACACCATGCTGCGTACAAATCTGTTGGAATAGAAGTACAAGAGAGTGTCACTACTTTGTCCACAATGCCTTGCTTTTGCAATGTTTGGTGGAGAATCAGCTGCTCGCCAAGGTACTGCAGGGTGAGTTGTTCGCCTTTCTTTGGTTGAAACTGCTTTGAGACCAGCCGCTGTACTTCGCAACCCAGAGAGCAACCACTGAGTTTCAACATAAACCCTTCGCCATTCAGCCGGAGTACATGAAGATCAATCAGGTCTGAGTCACTACCGGGCACCACATAGCCAGAACAACTGGAAGGATCACTGGTTGACATCTGTGGTTGTTTTCAACCTCCGTGACGGACACCGGACTTTGCCGGCACAGGTCAAAACCTTCTTGGGACGTGGACTTCAACATATCTGGAACCACCAGCCTGGGAGTGTATCTTCTGGGGATCAATATGTTTCAATGGTTTCTCCCAAGGCGATCAGCAAAGAATCATAGTGTGCAAAAATAAGCGGGTAGGAAATTGCATGGAAGTTGGAAATGCTGTGCGCTGGGACGGATGGGGTTGTGATCAGGTCTGGTGTTGCATCAATCTTTGCAGAGTTTGTGTTGAAAATCAGCACGTCTGACGGGCCGATTTTCAGCGACGCTTCCCGGTTCAGTGCCTACCATAGATGCCCTGCAAAATATATGTCCAGTGATCCATTTATGGCCGAACCAAAAATAGACCCTCCTTCTGAGTTCCAACCTTCTAGGACTAACCTGGTGTCTGCTTGTTTCAAATTTATGAGACTCTACGTCAGGAACCCACCATCTCAGGAGATGGAAAAAACATTCAACCATCGGATTTCAGGGTGTGACTTCAGAACAGCACCCTTTCTATATCCCACATTTCCAATCAAAAACAATCTGCAACCTGGCAGCAATCATATTGCCTGTGTTAAATAGCCTGCAAACAACGAACACATACTGTGGATGGAAGAAATCCTGCACCACCTTGGATGGTTGAAACCCTATGAATAATGGGATAAACCACCTAATCAGATCAACTGGTGCAGGATTTTTGTTCCATCCACCGTGGCTTATGTTCGATGTAATTATTCCCATTTGCAACATATTATTAGAGTACTTAACTATCCATCCTGTCGGTTTCTCCAGGCAACTGTGGCTCTCAATGACCGCAGTTGTGTACAATATACATGTACAGCCAAAAAGATAGAACATAAATTCATGACTATTTCAATAGGATGATGTTACTTGTCTACCTTTTTCGGAGAAACCCATGTTCCTGGGCTTCAACTAGGATTTTATTGGAGTAATGGCCAAGCTTGGATACTTGCAATATTCTTTCAAGCTGGTTGGTCTACGATATATTCCGTTGAAAAGGCAAACATGCAACATATTTAGCTACCCTTCACTAGTTTGTTTTCTCCAATTTGTTTGATGATTGTCTTTAAATTCGTAAATAGATCGCAGTGCTATTATATTGATGTTGATTGAACCCCCGAAGAAGCCATATTAAATCACCGTTTGTGCTTGCAATTTTCCCCATGTGTCTTTATTGTTGACAATCATATGCAACACAGATTAGTAGAGTAGTTAGTAATAATCAAAGTGGTGTCCACCATTTATGTTCGTTGGTTGGTTTGTAACCCCACTGCTAGCGAGCTGGGGTGGTAAGCCTGTATATTAAACCACCCCAAATTTGAAATGCTTGGTATGAACCCTCAACATTGGAGGCTTATTTTATTGGCTTCACCACATTAGAATAGCTAAACTCATCCAAATTCCATCAGATCCCGTAGTGTTGGATACGAATTCCCACTACAGTATATTCCCATCATACTCCCATTCCATCCATGGGTTTTCCCATGATTTATAGTTGATTTTCTCATGGTCCAGTGAACTGACGCGATCCCGTCCCGGCCTTCTCCGTTCCTCCAAAGCGTTTCAAGGCCTTGCCCAAGCGCCCCATCAGGATGGCCGCATGCTCGTCCTGCGGCCAGGTTTTTAGCAGTCAAGGTCAAGGAAATACGATGGACCCGTATTCATACCACCCATTACTATGATTTACACACACACACACATATATATATATAGTATATACATATATGCAAGAACATGATATAGCAACTAGTGTCAATAATATATGGTAATGACAATATGGACAAGTGTTTGATCATATCATTCGATACAGTATTACTACCGGTAGTGTATTAATATGATCATTGCTAATCTACTATTGTGGGGATGTTGATTGTTTTGCAAGGTAGTGCCCCTGGTCCTTAGCTAAGTAGGTAGTTTGGTGCAGTAGGTTAATGATTGAAATAATAATAGATAGTCGATAGTTAATGGGGTTTATAAACCGACAAGCATAACTGTGAGCAGTTGTCAAACATCAAACTTAAGATCCCAACAAGTTAAGTGATCGAAGTGGACAAATGATGTAGCTTTTGAACATTGAACAAGATATAGGAAGATGTTCAACCAAGTAAGCCGTTAAAAATACCCATATTCGGGCCCCTCTCCCATCTCATTGTACAACTTTCGTGGTAAGAGGCACCGGTAGTATAACTCTCATAACCAACCAGGATATTTCCACCAACTAACAAGTGGGACGTGTGTTGAATTAGCCCACAAGACTCGGGATATGTCGTGGGCACGTCTTCCACAATAGAAATGGGAGTTGAGTTTTGGGCCAAATGGTGATTACACACAAACAATGGGGATGCAACGCACATCAACACACACAAATGGAGATATGACGGTAAATGGAGATACAAAACACCAAACATCAGCACATATGATATGGGTTTGTCTGAAAATAATGTATCCCTAAATCCATTGGTTAATCCTCATTAAACCCATGAACCATGGCCATAATTGGTACCCTATTTTCAGACAAACCCATATGTCACAAATACAATGCTTCAACTCAAGAACTGGACATGGGGAAACTCACCAATGGCCCGAGGTAAATCACCCGTATTGGGTGAGCCCAGTTGCATGTAGTGACCCATCTGGTATGGGTCTCAATTCTGACTGGTTGGATATCAGCATTTTGTTCGTCTTGTTAAAAGGCATGTTTTTAAACATCATGGGCAGTCTCAAAGCCCAACATGGTTAATCTATGTGACAGATATTCTTAGACACGCTGCTGTGTCTGAGGGGAACAAACAGAACATGATTTCGAATGATCTTTAAATAAACAGTCTGCCACAGGAATAACACAGTGATCCACCCAACCTGAAACAATAGAGTTCCTCTACTATGCCTCTATGCCATTCTGCCTATGGATCATCAAGCTTGCATGGGCCCATGATATCCCTCTTCCATACCCATCAAAAACACATGTATATATATATATATACATAATGTGTATGTATGTGTATGTATGTGTATGTATGTGTATGTATGTGTATGTATGTGTATGTATGTGTATGTATGTGTATGTATGTGTATGTATGTGTATGTATGTGTATGTATGTGTATGTATGTGTATGTATGTGTATGTATGTGTGTATGTATGTATGTATGTATGTATGTATGTATGTATGTATGTATGTATGTATGTATGCATATATATATATATACAAACTTTCTGTCCATCCTGAGTACACCAAATGTATCACCAGATCACCATCGCTGCTCAACAGTTCCTTTAGATTAACCAAGTTCAAGCAAGCCACAAAACAACACAGATTGAAGCAACTCTTCACTTAGAAACGTCCCACTAGATCGACCGGCCGATTCATGTATCTCAAGATTGGCCTCAATGCCTCAACATATTTGAATAGTTGACCTACAAAATAAGACGCATCACCAATATATTGCCTTTTGCACATCTTGGTTGGTCACGAAAACTACGAAGATACTCACATTCATTGGGCTGGTTCAAGGGAAGATCTACAGGAAACCATACATATAGAAGCCATGTTTCTACGCAGTAACACCGTGAAAATCGGTAAACTCCCCTTGTACCATCCTTGTACCATCGATGCAGCCAACAAGTTTTGCAGATTGCCACTTCAACGAAGAAATTATCAAATGGAGATTGCCAATCCATGGGGGTACCCCTAAATCATCCATTTTTTTGCGGTGGATTTTCCATGAAATAAACCATCCAGCTCTGCATCCCTGACTATGGAAACCCCCTTGGAGGATCATCCCACTTAACTGGTTAGTAACCATAGGTATAAGATGTTATAAGCCCCCCAAATCGATGGGATAAGCCACTTAGAGGACTTACGATCACCAGGGTTATTCACCACTTGTGCAGTGCTCAAAATCACTCTGTCATTCCATTTTCTGTTTCTCATTAGGCGTTGAGGTCCCTCACTGGTGAGACAATGGGGACAGCCAATGAGAGCTGAACAACTACCCCGTATTAGGGCGGTCGATCCCCCCTANATTAGGCGTTGAGGTCCCTCACTGGTGAGACAATGGGGACAGCCAATGAGAGCTGAACAACTACCCCGTATTAGGGCGGTCGATCCCCCCTAAATCAGCGTTGACCTTTCGGACTGGTCGTCCCACTTCTGACAGAAACCATCTGTCAATACCAGCCAAAACGTCTGAGTTCACCCTCAACAGATAGCACCGGGTCCACATCTGTATCGATGCTCCTGCAGGTCGTCGTCGCACCGGGTTTACCTCCAATGAAAAAGCACTTCCCAGTCTTCGCAGGTAATGGCTCATCCATGTCGCCTGTTGGCAGAAATCATACTCCTCAAGAACCTTGCTACCTTCATACCATTGTTTCTTCAAGCATGATGGTCCAATGAGTCCTGTGGATTGTTGGAAATGTACCAGCAGCTGATAAGAGGAAACCCACTGTGGCGGAGCAGTCTGATCAGAAAGCAGCGACTTCAACCAGGCAAAGACCCCTTCACCACTCTCCCCCAGAATGACGTCAGGATCCCGATCTGTCCAATTGGGAAAAGGTTCAAAAATGCATTGGTGCTCCTCGAGGTCTGGTAGCGGAGCTGCCACTTCTGGCGCTGCACTGTCAGCGATGGTGCTTTTGGAAAGCTGGGCTCGCTGACCTACTGCAACGATCAAATCAAAAATCGCATCACACCAAATCTTGCGCAGGTGGTATGCTTGGTGCAAGTCATCCCATACTTGCCAAAATTGAACACTGAAAAGACTGCGGGCTCTGTCTGCGGCATCATCTGCGGCTCGATTGCCGCATAGTGCCCATTTCTCAATGGGGTCAGAGTAGGAGGTGTCATCCTCATGCGATTTGACTTTGACAATTTTGATCAGCAGGTGTCTACGGACTGCTTCATCACAAAGCTCATGTAACATGTGCCACAAGTCATGATCATTGTCGTTTGCAGTACAAGGGGGTGTTCCACACCTATATCCTTCTAACGTGCTTTGTAGCTGGAGGTTATCAACCCACAAAATCATTGGATGATCATGGTGAAGTCCCCATTTGAGAGCGGAAATCGCTCCCCACATTTCAGCACGGAGAACAGTCTGCAAAAGACCTGGTACGAATCCCTGAGACAGGACAAAGAAATCATCTTCTGGCAACATGGCAAGGACAACAGACCATGTGACTACTCTGAGTTTGGCATCATTCGGATACCATCCACTGCCATCTGTAAAAAGATGTGCAACCGGAAATTGAAACTGCGGACATGGTGCATGTTGGGCCGAGAGGTCAGGCAGTGCATCCAACAACCTATGGAACTCCAACAATGCTGGCGGTTCAGTGATCCATCCATGCTGCAAAGTGCAATTTGGGAGGTTTTGCATGGCATCAATGAGCTCTTTGGGGAGTGACGCTCGAAGATCTTCTGTGTGTGGGCAATACCAATGTCTATGCAAAACAGAGTCTTCAGCTGTACACCAAGGGCAGATTGCATCATCTACAACTCCACTGTGGACAAGTTTATCCTTGGTATAAAAACTACCGTTGAGAGCATATCGAAGGAATCCTTGAGTGGATAGATCTTTGGCCTGAAACATTTTCAACGAAAAGCCGACATCGGCTTGGGCAATGCCGTTCATAGACTTTCGTTCGGATGCAACAGCACAAACATATCGTCGCCATGCATGCTGTAGGCGTGTTTTCAGCAAACGCAATGGGGAGTCAAAAATGTGCAAGAAGAATCCTTCATGGTCTTGGAGCCATCCATTCCCTTGCCATGACCATGCAACTTGGTGGAGTCTTTGAAGAAAAACCCCGCATGGTCCTGGATCAATCCGTTTGTCAGGACGCTGAATGAGAAAATCAAGCACTTCAAAACTAGGCAAAGGATCAGCAAAAACGTCGGAACATTGATACTGATTGCCAAAGACACCAATAGCCTGGGTCACTTCGAATGTCACAAACGCAAGAAAGTTGGAGTTTGGGATGCATGCCTTTATTGGTCCAACCCATTGCACGAAGTGCTCGTGTTCTCAACCTTGTGACATGATCTGCCCCAAAAATGGTGCAACTGACGCCGTGGAGTGCTCGTGGCCAAGCTGCCACTCGGAGGCTCAACTCTTTCTGCTTCACTGGAGCAGGGCTTCTAGCTAAACGAACCCAGTAATCATCCATGTTACCTGCACGGGCTCGAACAACTTTGTTGGTATGGCGTCGGCAAAACACCAGCTGGCCTCCTAAGTCTTTGGTATCGTAAACCACCTGACACCCTGACATTCGCATGTATTCTCTTGCTTCGGCTGAGGTAGCCCATGTCACTGTTTTGGAATCGTCAAGCTCTAAATCCAACTCCCTGCAGAAACTTCTCAGGCTTTCCAAACTGTCTAAAACCTCTTCATGAGACTCACCTGTGGTTTCGAGGTTGTCAACAAAAGACCATAACTGAACCCTCGGTGTAGCCCTTTGGACCCAATGAAACAAGGCTATGTTCAGCATGTACATTGAAGTAACACTCAACGGGTCACCTTCAGGGAATCCTGTGGTTGAGCGCAAGCCTGGGCCGGCTCCTCCTGTGATGACAAATCTTCTTTCGAGTCCCGAAATGGCAGAGTACCATGTTTTGAGGAGGTTACTAGGAATGCGGAGTCGTTTGGCAATGCAGAAAACTGGGATGCGTGGTAAACAGTTGTAGCATTTCACGATGTCAGTGATGCATCCGCTTGGGGTGGAGTCATCATACCAGCTACGTTCGATTTTTGCGGCAATTGCCCACCAAATGTGGGCAGTCTCTTTACGAGTTCTATTGCCGATGAGACCTTCTGGAGAAAAATCAGCTAACCACTTGAGTATGTCTTTTGTACGAATGCTGGCCCATGTACGGTATACTAATGAAAGCACACAAATGGGACGAAAGGCTGATGGTGTTTGAGCATTGATGTGTTTCTCAATGGCTGTAATCAACCCCAATTGCAAGGCAGAAGGCCAAGGGCTACCCTGTTCAATCTGTTGGAACATGCTCAATAGTCGCTCAGTGAGAGTGATAGGGAGTCGCAACAAATCTGACTTACCCACTCCATCTGGTCCTGTGGCAGTTCTGCTTTTCTTGCCTTTAACTTCACGTAGCCATCTTGCTACCGTGATGGGAGGCAAAGGCATGTCACTGTTGGGCTGGGGCACATGGTGATCTACAAAGTCGCAGAAAACTTGCCACCTGCTGGTGTCAGTGTCCCTATGTTTATCCCATTTTGAATGCCACAAAGTCTGAAATTGGTCAAACATTTCCTTACGGCTGGCTATATACCGATGCTGAGTCAAGGTATCGCCCGGCTGCAAAGTTTCTGGGTCAAGCAAAAATTGACCAGGGACATGTCTGGCGATCTGCAAAGGGCCGGAGGGGCCAAGGATGGGCAGGGTCACATCTAAATCTGATTCGTTGTACAGCACCAATCCATCATCAGTGGCATCTGTCACAGTGGTGGTTAAGGTGGTCAAAAGAGTCTGAACAGGCATGGCCATTGGTTTGGCTGTGTCCTTGTAGATCTTATGCGGATCTGCAATTCTGGCTGTCTTGGCGTCTGCTCGCCGCTGTCGGATCAAGTCAGATTCAAAGGCCCTGAAATCAGCTTGGAAACCTTCTGTGAGAAGGGTGGCAACTTGAAAGTCAGGCGGTCGCCTAGGTACAGTTGCTGGGGCTCCAGCTGCTTGCACGGCACGCTCTGGCCAATAGCGTCGAAATTCTTTGGGAAAACCCGGGGCGGTCAAAATTGCATGCCACAAATCTTCAACGGCACAATTGACTGCATTCTTCGTGGATTTGACAAGATGACAATAGCTGTGCAATCCGCGTAGCTGTCTCATCCAATGGTAATGATGCCAATTGTCCCCTGTGAAATGGCTGGGCGGTTCAGAGTTTCTGGAACGTTTCAATGGCGGAACTTCCTGCTTAATCCAGGTTACTTCAGTGGTCTGGGCTCGACCTCGCTGGCGGGCAGATAATCCCGGATGCTTGTGTTTGCGCAAGTGAGAATCAACTTCATGTTCAACTACCTGCCAGAAATTTGGGTAAAACTCGGTGGTGTCTGGGTTTGGCAGAGCCGTCAAGTCACCTATGGTGAAATCAGCAGAAACGAGATCCCAGGGAATGGCCTGGGGCTTGCGCCAAACTGGGGTGGCCTCGAGTTTCCCCAGCGGGGAGATCACTGCATAAACCAGCGCATGGTCAGAGAACCAAGTGTTGTCAACAATGACCTGTTGAACAAAAGGAAGGAGTTCCCTGGATAACCAAAGATGATCTTTGCGAGTGCAATTCTTGCAGGTATTGACTGGTGGCTGGCCCCATTTGTAGTGAGCAAAAGTTTGTGCTTCGACAAAACCATATTCTTCCCACAATTTGGCTAATTCAACCTGGTCAAGTTGTTGGTTGAAGTCCCCCATGAGAAATCTGGGCCCATGGCTTTGCAAAACGATTCTATCACTGATAGCCTGCAAGAGTCGGTTGGTTTGGGCTACGACCTTTGGGGTATGTGCATCTTTGGCCAATCCATATGCTATCCCACCCCGGATCCACTGGCCATGAAAAAAACCCAGCAGTGTGAACTCTTGCACTTTCCCAAACATCAGACGGCCAATCATTGGTGAGGGGACGGGCAGGCAGATTTGTGCAGAAACCAACCCCCACATGCTTCCCCCCAATGGCGGCTAAGTTCTGACTGGTCTTGGGTGCCGGAGCACCAGGCAAAAACCGTAATGACGGTCCATCCCGCTGAATTTTCAAAGCTTTTTGAAGGTGATGGGTGCCCTCTTTGGTGAGGCATGTTTCACTAAATCCCCATATGCCTGGCGGCAGTTTGGATATAGTATCGGCTTTGTGCAGAAGGTTGTTGGCATTCGCACATCCCAACGCAAAAGATGAGGAATGGGCAGGGCCCGGATGTGCAGCTTCTCCAATTCTTCCAGCGGTGAACAAGAGCAAAAACCAAAGACAAAACTTCCCTAAGAATGAAACAGGCTGGTGAGCTCGGAACGGACGTGCAGTCGATGAAAATGCAGAAAAATTGGGAAAAAAAGGCGTCAACCAGGCTCCCAACCTGGTGAGTGGCTTGGTCCGCCCAAACTGTCATTCATTGGTTTTCGGTCTCTTGACCAGCAATCTTTCAATTTCAGTCAACTGCTCGGAAAAACGTTGTTCCAGCACTGAATGGATTTCTTTGCTCTGTTGGTCCACTTGGGTCCGGACCTGATGCAGTTGTGATTGGACCTCAGTATGCTGAATCTTGGCTGTTTGCTGCTGCTGCTGCTGAAGGTTGACTTCCAGTTGACTCATGCGATGTTCAAGCTGGTTGATTCTGTCATCTTCAACATGCATGGATGAATCTTCTGGTTCAGGGCGAATGCTTGATTGGATCTTCTGGTCCATCCTCTTTTCCATCGCTTCAAGATCAAGCTTGGTGATATTCGGTGGGGATGGTGATGGTCGAGGCATTTTTGCAGGAGTAGACCAAGGGTCGTAAGTGGCCCAAGGGTCATCATTTTCAGCTTGTTTGGGCGTGGAAGTCAGAGCTGCAAGAGTCTTTGCACTAGCCTGCACATCGGTTGCAGGCTTGGCATTTGTTGTTTTCTTCGGCGGGTCGAGAGTGATGAGTACGTCGCCGTGTTCCAGTTGATAAACTTCGCTTTCAGGCTTGGAGGCTGCTAATAGCTGCCACAGTACTCCTCGGCCGTCCGCCGATCTGGCTTTTGGCTGGACTGGCTTGGCATTCCAGTCCCATGCTTTGCAAATCTTGACAATGGCAGCACGTGTCGAACCTGGAGGAAAAGGGCCTACAGTGAAGCTTTGCAAGGCAGAGGATTCCAACCATGGTATGGTAGGTTTGTACTGATTGTGCAGTGCCTCTGCCATGTCATCTGTGGTTCGAAGTCCATGTTTGGTTCCATTGCGGGCTAAGCATACCCAATGAGAGCTGGTCTGAACAATGGCCTGAAGGCTTCCACGGCCTTGTTGCTGCAACCAAACAACTCGAAATTCTGTCGATGGACTTCTGCCATCCTCACTTCTAGGTTCGATGTACACTCCATGTTGCCCACTGTGACTCATCATGGGCTTGAGATCTGTGCAGGCCACTCTCAGTGTGACAATGAAAGTATGAGCCAGTGCCGGTGGCGATCTCTCAAGTCGGTGGGTGACAAATTGCCGATCCCACAAGTCCAAAATTGGGTTTCCCTGAGTTTCGGATTTTTGAAACTCCGGAATCTTGGTCAATGCCAGTTTGACTGGGTTTCTGGTCAAATCAGACCATTCGCCATCCCATTCATCTCGGAACAAGAGCAATCGAATGACTTGATTGGGAGTTTCCTCTATGCGCAGCTTGTGAGTTGGTTCATTGCGAGAAACTCGAACTGCTCCCAACTGTAATAACCTAGCTGCTGCAAGGATTGGCTCGGATGTCTTGATGCAGCGACCCGGAAATCGGATCATTTCTCCCATTTGCTGAACTCCAGGAGATGCATGGTCCAGGATCAACAGCGCCAATCCAAATTTGGAGACTGGCTGTGGCATCTGAAGAAAATGAGATGCTTGAACACTATCGGTTACAACAATTCCACGGGCGTCAGGGCCAATTTGGGCCAATGTCAGTTGTTGTAATGGTTCATTTGGTTCCTGGCGGAAAACACCGGCAGGTATCTGTACATCATCAGCTTGCAGTCGAACCGGAGGAGTCTTTGGCTTCGATTGTTTGCGTCGCTGATGTCCTACAGGTTGTCCCGATGCAGCCCTAGCTTGGATGGCATCAGAAAGCTCTCCTGGGTGAACCAATTGCAACTTGGGCAATTGTGAGTTGGCTTTGGCCTTCAAATCACGCCATTGGTTCTGAGAACGGAGTGTTTGGGTGATGGCTTGCCTCCCCAATTTCGTGATGACCTCAGTTGCCCTGGCTCCTACCACTGTGTTTGGGACTCCATGTGATCTCAACAAATCAATGAGCTGCGCTTCAATTGGGTCTCCCCCTTTGGCACCTCCTAAACAAATCTGCTGGGGAAAGATCAAACAATGGGCGACCCCAGTAGCAATCAATTGAGACCAAAACTGATTTCTCCAGTGCTGTGCCTGGGATGCTAAGACGGGGTAAGGATCAGATCGATACCCAGCTGTGCTTGAATCCATGACACAGTCTGGAAACCGCAGTCTCCGTCGAAGGCACTGAGCAAATCTTTGGATGCCGACTCATGCATAGACAGCATCTCAGTCCAAAAAGTGGTCATGAACGGGATGATTGGTCGCAATTCTTGTCGGATGCTTCTAAGGAAGGAGAAACCCTCAAGAGTGGTCTGGATAGTTTTCTCAGGGATGGCCAAGAACGGAATCCAGTGATTTGCATGTAAACATGCCGAGAAAACTGGCGACCTCTGTCGTTCAGCCCATTGTTGGAAACACAGCATCCAATCTGCGAGTGGAGCAAGAGTGGCGATGTCATGCATGTCACCTGGACAATGGATGGTTGGCAAGCTGACTCCTAGGGTGATCTGAGCTAGGCATTGCAAATAGAAGTCCATTTCGTCCTTGGATACCCAAGTGGATTGATATCTCAGGAATTCAAGACGGGACATCATATGCGGGAAACTGTGAAAACTCGTTGCGATTGCCGATGAGGTGATCGGTGCAGGCGATACAGTCTGATGTACATCTGCTTGCTTTGGGAAGGCACAATTGGTGACCGTCGAGTTACTCACATTCAGCCTGATGGCCTGAGGTGGAAGACTCACATCCTGGAGGTGGGGGGCGGGGCCACTGTGATCTGGGGCCACATGTGGCTTGGCCTGAAAAAACGTAGGAGGGTGGAGTTCTAACGGCTCCTTCGTCTCATTCTTGTCAGGTCCTTGCGCCCTGCTCGCTGGCTGTTTGTGAATCTTCTCGGGTTCTAAGGTCCCGGGCCCTGGCTGGTTCTCAATTTTCTCAGGTTCTGAGGTCCTGGTCCTTGGCTGTTTGAAATCCCTTTCTTCTCTGTTCTTGTTGATACGTTGAGGGTTCTCCCGTCCCTTCCGGTGGCTGGTTAATAATTTCTTGAATTGGTCCCCAATGGGACGGAGCAGCCCGTTGATGAAGTTTCGGGCAAGTGGCATAACTTGGGCTGTCTCTGATGCAGAGGTCGCTCGGATGGCTGTTCCCACTTCCTAGTCGAAAAACAGAGATCAAAACAGTTTCATTCTCACGAGCCTGGAGTTGTAAATGACGCCAGAAAAGATTTCTCCAATGGCTAGCTTGGGAATAAGAAATCACAGGCATGGGAGCCATTGCGCATCGATGATTACACAGCCAATGGACACTTTGGAATCCACAGTCTCCTGGAAATTGGTGGTGCATCTGTCGGGTCAAAAACCGAATCGGTAATTTGCGCCACAATGTGGTGGTCGGTGCAGCTGAGGCTGATGCGGTACTCGATTTCTATCAATAGCATCAATCAATTGCATTCCATCCATTGTAGTATGCATGAAAAAACCGTGTTCATTCACATATGCCAGGAATGGAATCCAGTGAGTTTCATGGCAGCAAACGGATGCTACAGTCCCTTGAACTGCGATTGCTTGTTCGATCAAATCTTCTAACCAACGTCGAATTTGGTAAAGAGATCGTTGTGGAGACAGACTCCTTGGTGGAGCATGGACTGGGAGAATCGTTAGGTCCCGTGGGGATGCAAACTCATGGAGATAAAACTGCAATTCATCAGCGGCTACCCAATTTGATTGGTGCATCAACAGATTTCCCCGGGTGGTGCTTGTTTCCTTGAAATTGTCTGGGACAAAATAGGAGTTCAATTGCAATGGATGCGGCACCTGATTTCGCTGGTAGAAATGGAGATGCATGTCAGGTCGAACTTCCGAATGCATGTCAAGTACTTTGCCCACATTTGCGGTGGCTGTCCAATGTGCTTGTTGGTGAACTGCATCATGACAGTTTTGGAGCACCTGTAGGATCGTGGTATGAGGATTCACTTTGATCACCTCATAGTTTTGGCATGGTGGAAATGCTATCTTGACATTCCATTTGGAGAGGTCGTCAGAGGTTTGCTGTCCACCTTCCCTATCGGCATTCTGGTATCCCGGAGTGGCCGGAATTCCGGGGGTCGATGGCATTGAGCCATCAGGACCAGCATGGGGGTGGGGTACATCTCCAGCGTGGGGGTGTCCTTGGTGAGGTCCCTGATCATCAGGTGTTTGATTTTCTCTTGTGTGATCTAAGGGGTGCATGCCTCCAAAGTGAAAATCATGAAGAGAAATCATCTGACTGGCCAAACCTGTACTGAGAAGGTGGAACTGAAATTGATCACGCCAAAGACTTGCTTGGTTTGCAGCCAATGGGACACACGGTGCGGAGTCTGCTGCGTGATTGCAAATCCACATGACGGCCTGAAATCCACAGTCCCCTGGGAAGCTATGCAATGTTTCCCTTGTGATGAACTTCACTGGCAATGTAAGCCAATCCGAGGAAATCGCAAAGGCATCTGCATGATCTCGGGCGAACTGTTGAATGTCAAAGGTCAGTTCGTGTCCGTCTGATGTCGTATGAATGCAGATTGATTCATCGGTAGGGACCACAATGAATGGTATCCAATGATTCCCGATAATGGTGGCAGATGCAGTGGTTCGATTTTCAATCATTGCATGTTGAACCAATTTGTTGATCCATGCCGTCAACAATTCCAAAGATTGACAATAACCAAGGTTGGATGGAATGCCCATGGAAGGCAAAACGGAAACCTTAGCAACGGATGCCATGCTTTGCAAGTAATAATCGAACTCATCAGTAGCGACCCATCCTTGTTGGTGAATCAAAAGTTCCAACCTTGTCTGAACAAGTGTTTGATGTAGAACTGAGGAATGATCACCTTCATCAATTGGGCACTTGATAGGGTTTCGATGTTTGCACAAATGGATTTGTTGGAAAGGCAGCAACTTGGAGTGCAATGGTACTGGCATGCCTACGTTGTCATGGATGGTCAGCGCATCATCCGATCCTCGCAGTGCTCTTTCTGCCTTCAGGACATCAAGTGCTGTGGTTGTCGGTTTCACCTGAAGTTCGATAGGCAGTTCCCCATTTTCATATACCAAACGGATACTAATCGGTTCCTCATTCAAAACATTTTGAGGATTCTGGTTGGCAGTAGCCACTACAAGAGTGTCAAAACAAGCAGACCCACTGGTTTGGTTGGAAGGAGGAATGTTCATGTCTTCCATGGCACATTTCCGATGGTTCTCTACCTGAGGGTGTGTTTCTTTCAAAGCCCTGTCAACTGTGACTTCTGATGGGGAAGGATCTCCCTGATTGTCATCTTTACCAATGATTGTTGCAATTGGCATGTTGGCTTCAGCCTGTGTGGAAGGCCTGGGAACATGGAGTCCTGCGGTGGTGTCGGACAGGTGGCTCTTCGAGTTCTGCAAAGGAGCAGGAGCAGGTTCCTGCGGTGCCTCAGTCCAAGCGGCAGTGAGAGATGGTTCAGTCTGTACATTGCGAGGCGTCAATTGAAATCCTGGAATACATCCCTTGGTTTGCCAACTATTGATTTCCGTTGGTGAGTGAAATGACTTATGGTCAGGTCTAGCTTCAATTTCATCAAACCTGGCCCAGTCCTGATCGGATGCGGGTTCTGTACACAACGGCGGCATGGAGGCATGATCATCTGGCTTGGGGATGGACGGATGAAAGTCTACAAAACGAGTGAACATTCCGGATGCTGATCGCTTGGCTGAGTCAGTCACCGTTTCGATTGGCGGATCAGTTGGTTCACCATCTGAAGAAATTTCTATGTGATCAAAGGAATCTTTCAAAGTGCACGCAACACTTTCAGCATCTGGAAGTTGTCTCGGCACAATGCGGCTGCCGGATGCAGTCATGAGTACCTGTTGAATCATGGCACCTGTGCGAGAAACATGTTCGGCCCTCCCTACCCCAGGGAACATGGCTTCACGTGCTGCAAAAAGAGAATCAATCATATTCCACAAAACCTGTTCTGGGGTGTTGATGGCTTGGTTCAGCGTAAGATCAGCATTTGCAAATTGATATTGAGCAATGATCCACCCAGATTGAAGAGGACTTGCCATCTGTCCCAAACCTGATAAACCCAACTTGAGGTATGGCATCCATGGTCGATTGGGGTGTAACCCTTGCAAAAGGCTCAATTCCCAAGGATGGATGTGTCGCATTCGAGGCACTTCCTGAGTTCCTGCATTCAAAGTCCCTCCCAGGTGAATTAAGGCTCCATGCAAACCTCTTGATCGGAGTCGCTGCAAATTCATCGGAGAGAGTCTATATACATCCGCAAGGGCATGGGTCCAATTGATTACCCCATCCATGAAGGGACGTTTTCAATTGCGAGGCCAGGTTGACCAGGTTTTGTGCAATCCCTCCACACTCTTCAAACTTTCGGTATTCGTATAAACCAATTTCAAGTTGATACTGTTGGTCAGCTGGCCACACTGGAAAGTCAGGTAAGATATCACCCACTTTGATCAACGAAGGAAATGTTGGGAACGGTTCCAAACTCGGTGGACAAGACCCCGGGAAAGTCAAAAGACACCACCAACGTCTTCGATTGGTACACCAAATTTGATTGAGGTCCAAGGTCACTTCCCTAGCATTGAATTTCGTGGTCTGACACCATTGCTTCAGTTGCTTCAAAACCATTTTGTCTTTTCTGGCTTCAGTTACACATTCCAACAATACTGTGTGACTTCTCAAGAAGAAGGCTGCCCTCAAAATTGATTTCAACGTTCCAGCTCGTTTGTCGTTGGAGGCTGGTTGATCCCCCATCCTATCCAGGGTTGACACGGGAATCCAGCTCCCATTGCGGCTGGTGCATCATGTTGGGAATGGATTTCAAACAGCACTGCATGTGACCCTATGTCGCCAGTGACAGTTGATTCAAACCCTTGATGGTTCATCAGCATAGTAAAGCTTCCTCGGATGTCATTGGCGACCTTGATTTGGATTCCATTTGCTTTGAATCCCTCCCCCAAAGCACCAATTCCTGCGCAGACTTCAATTCCATGTCTCAAGTCTCCAGTGGAAGGCAATCCATGTTGCAAGCTATATGCAGGATGCTCAATATGAAAACCTGATCTACCCTTTGTGATTGTTCCACCCAAAATGGTGATGGCCACTGTGTTCTCCCTGATGTCCCCGGCATAGGTCAAAAATGTTTTCTGAACTGCAGAAAGCAACAGGTGTTTTTGATTGGCTGGGTCCCGGATCACAACGTCAGCAAGAAAATCAACCTGTTGTCCCTCATGGCATTTGGACCAACAGGGTTCCAGTTCGAGGTTGGTATCCATGGCTCAATGTGTCACTACCCCCCCAATGTTCTGCCGGCGCAGCTGCATTTATAGGGATTCCCCTATTGGATGATTATAATCTCCAATATATTGGGTAGTATAATCCCCTATAATCATCAACCAACAGGGGTTTTGAACACTGCTCACTTAGGAGCCGTGGGATGATCCTCCAAGTGGCACCAGCTCGCTCGCAAGAAGTCCCCACGGTCCGACATGGTGTCATCATCCTTCTCTCCAGGCATGGGAGATAGCTCCACCTTTCGGAGCGGCCTATATTCACCATCAAGTAGGCAGATACATTTGTATATATATTTATATATTTATATACATGATTACAGTATATATGATTATATATGATTATACAACATTATACAACATTATACAACATTATACATGTATCTGATGTATTGAAGATATGTGGAGAAAAGACATAGGACATAGGCCTTAATCATTGCTCTACAGGTAAATTGGTGGAAAACGGAGATGCATCCCGAAGAGGTCACAGAATGCTTCGAGCAGAATCTTTCCACTTCTCCATTTGCCACGTGATCTTATCACCTGAGATTCCTATGTTCAATATAGGAATTGAATAGATGTAGACATGTGATGGCATGCACCAAAATTGGGATGCCCTCCCAACCAGCCAGCCACCTCATCCCTGCCTGTTTGCAGAATGAGTCGATATCGAGGGAGTTGTCTCTCAACTTGGGAGCTGCAAACCACAACTCATCCAACCACACCTGCGCGGGCG
This sequence comes from Symbiodinium sp. clade C Y103, assembly GCA_003297045.1. Taxonomy (NCBI): domain Eukaryota; class Dinophyceae; order Suessiales; family Symbiodiniaceae; genus Cladocopium; species Cladocopium sp. clade C. The sequence continues at coordinate 37,988 of BGPT01001874.1, forward strand.
AGAGCTGAACGTCAGACGAACATGATGCTCATCATACAAGTAATGTTAGTAAGACATGGTAAAACAAACATTTTCCATCCCCAATTTCACAATAAAGAGGTGGTATAGACCATTCCCAGTCCTGGGTGGTTTACGGGGATCAGAACCATCCAGGGCCCTTGGATTGTGAGGGGTTGTCACAGCTAATCACCACTTGATGTCATGTAATAGTGTTCCATGAATATGGGGGTAGGGGTTCTCATTACATGTTTCATGAAACCTGAGAGAGCATCAACATGTAAAAGGACTCTCGGGCGCTGGATGTGTGTATATATGTAGATATAGATGCACATACATTGCTAGTGAATTAGTTACTAATTTTCTTATTTCCCAGTGTTTATCAGGTTTATACCTATAAAACCACCTTTGACACAAGAAAAACCATAACCAAAACGTATAGCCTCTTATCAACAAGCACCTAAATACTTCCAAATGGGTTTGTCTGGAAATGGGGTATACCCATAAAATGACAATTTAAAGGGGAAAATGATAGTTCACGAATGGATGTAGAGGTACCCTGTTTTCATACAAACCCAAATACAAAAATAACTTCATCCTTTAAACGACCAACCATTTCCCACGCGTCCCGCCTGCTCAACACCCAGGCGCCCTGCTGCAGCAGCTAGTTCCTCCGCAGCAGGGTGGCTTGGGACCACCTATATAAATACTTGACTTGGGATGTGTTTGAGGGATTTAGCCACGAAGATCATGATTTAACTATGAACAATAGTGAAGTAACCACACAAAATAGGGACACCACCATAAAGAATACTGATTTTGAATGATTTTGAGGGCTGATCAACTTTCGATGGATGGAAACCGCCCCAAGTTGGGCTTTTTAAGAGGCTTAACCATCAAAACATACTGACGCATTGGTGACATTGGCAGCAAGACACGTTTTGAAAGTTGTTGCTAACCCACATTGACAAACGGATTGTATATATATATATATATATTATCCATTGCTCTTTTTGGTTGCCCCCAGACTAAACCCCCTCAAGCTACACATCTCCATTGTTTCTGGTTAAATACCCTTTCTATACTGCTAAAATCCCCATTTCATTTGATCAATCCGCCTACAAAATCCACCTACGGAATAGATGCCCATGTTTTGTTGCACGTTTTTCAAGATAAATGGGTTTGTCTGAAGATATGGTGTCTCGAAATCCACTGGGTAGTCATCATCGTATGATCCCTATTTAAATGGCTATTTGGGACTATCCACCCTTTTGAGACACAGATCGCAAATTCACAGATCGCCGTCACCACACGTCTGCCTCTCGCTGCACACGCAAGGGCTGCTTCGAGGCAGCGACCTTGCTTAGTCACATGGGTCTGTCTGAAAATAGTGTACACCTAAATCCTACTGGTTAATCATCATTCCCCATGATGTACCACTTAGGTTAATCATCATTTTCATTCATTTTCCATCATTTTCCCATGGTGTACCCGATAAGGGTTCATGAATGTTAATCATAATTGTCCCATCGTGTACCCCTAAGCCCTATGGGTAATCATCATGTTCCCTATGGGGATACCCCATTTCCAGACACGCCCAAATGCAGAAGGTCATTGTTCTTTTCCCATGAAACAATTGGAGGGGGGGTTCTGTAAATGTTCCCACCATCCATTTCTGCCATTCAAGGGAACCTCAGCAGGAGCCTGCACAAAGATCATCAACTTAATATTCACATCATGTTTCATTGCATACACTTAAATCGCCCAATTTCAATTAATATGTCCACTACGTACCAATTTTGGGATAGCTAACTCCTATATTCTTTGTTTGGTGAACAAATCCATTTACTTTCATCACCCATTTTTGGATAGTCAACACCATAGTTCTGATGATTCAAATCCCATGATTGGCCTATTATATCCCCATTACATGTATATCAGCACATTATTTCCCCCAACCCCCAAAAAGCATGGTGTAGTTTGGGAACTGGAAAACATATTTGGGACTATGCAATGGGGATGTAATTACAATATAAACAGGGGAAGGGATTCCTATTCAAATCACTATGTTCTTCCCCAAAATTGGTCTTGTACAATATACATGGTAGGTACCTCTAATTTAGGCGCCTGAAATGGACATTGATATGGAGGTTTCCTAAAATGAGGCTAGCCCCAAATCATCCATATTTTAGATTTTTTCCATGTTCAATAAACCAACCACAACTTGGGGATGCCCCATTTTAGGCAACCTCCCTATTGAAGGCCCATGTTTTTCACCAAAAGACACCGGAACTTCCACGGTCTTCGAACCTCAAGGAAGACGCTCCGCAGCGCAGCCTCCGTGGTGGCCGGGCGGAAGCGCAAGATGTCCTCACAGCTGAACTGAGGCAGAACTGGGGGCGTTCTTAAAATGGGTGGTCCCCAAAATGGATGGTTTATAATGGAAAATCCTATGAAAATTGATGAATTGGGAGTACCTCCATTTATGGAACCCGCACTTATTCTTGGGTTTCAATATGTTTTCAATACTTAAAATAACTGGTGAATGGATGGTTCCTTCCCCCAAATATAACAACAATAGGTCTTGACCCATCTGCATATGGGGGTTGCCTAAAATGGGGCGTACCCCAATAGCTGGATGGTTTACAATGGAAAATCCTATTAAAAGGATGAATTGGGGGTACATCACGCACGTTCCGTGTCTCCACATCTCAGTGTCCTGATGTATTCTGCTGAGACACTCCACGGCACGACGGATGGAGGCCTAACCGGTCAGGCGATTCACGGTGGTTTCTTAAGTAGATCATCGATAGACAAAGAGAGGTTTGAAATGGCTTCCAGTTGATTGGAATTCCCCTATGGATTGTGATATTACGCAATATATTGGTTAGTATAAGCTCCCAACTAATTGATCATCAACCAACAGGGGTTTCAACACTGGTCAAATGGTTTCAAATGGTTTCAAGTGGTTTTTGATGATTTTACGGCACAAGTAGCCATTGGAACAGGTTTCAGGCGCCGGATCCACGCAGCACCACAACCAGCTATTTTCAATGAGAGGAGGATTGAGATTTTCAGCCATGGAAACCAAAACAAAAACGACAACAAGTTGGTGACTTATCATACTTATCTGAGATCTAAGATTGGGATGTGCTTGAACTATGTGGATGTTTCCTAACCTGGGGGTACCCCTAAATGAGCAATTGTTTCTTGGATTTTCCATGAAAAAAACCATCCATAACCTCGGGATGCCCGACACCCCCATTCATTTGGGACCCACAAAAAAAGGAAGGTTTGGGTTTGCGTGCTGAAGCCGGTCAACCAGGTGAAGAGAGGAAGCCAAAGCAAGACTGTATGTTATCTTCTTTGTAGTGTAATCTGATGTATCTGTATAGTTAGCATCCATAAACATACCACTTTACAAAATCAATAGCAATTTACTTCAATTCAATACCAATTTCAGAACAAACACCTGAATAGTCTCTGTAGTCACTGGATGTCCCCATAATGAACTCGGCATCAGCGTCACCTGTGCAGGCGCTTCTAAGACATCGCAGCACATCAGGGCCGTCCTATCAAGGAGGGTCCAATCATAAGGATCCGATTCTGGAGGTGATAACAGGCTCGTTTTAGCTGGGTGTAGTGGTAATAAAAGCTATAGTTCAGGGGTATTCCATACGCCCATTTACAAAAAAATGAAATGAATTGGCGGACCAAACCATGTCTGTTGGTTCTTGCAAACCGCTATGAATCAAGTGTCAGGACTCTCCTGGGAGGGATGCACATGAAACCTGTACTTCCATGCAGGTAGGGGGGTTCTCCCCAGCAAATAGAACCATATGAATCTATCTCAATGTGGGTAACTAAAAACATCGGTTAGCATACCCATTTAAACTCATTGAATAATTTAATAGCAGAAAAATCACGTACTAAACTATGCATCAAGGTTGACCCGTAATCATTTTTGAATAAGAAAATTGCATATGTTTCCCTCGTGCAATTACATAATCAAGGGTATGAAAATATGCTTTGGCATCTTGTCTTCATCGGTCCATGTTTCCAGATAGCTTCCCCCCGTCCTGATGCTTCGCTTGGGAATGGCCCCACGCATTTCACCATCAAGGCGAGCGAACATCTGCAGCGATGGTGGCAATGAATATTGGAATAGATGGTGATTTAATGCGAACTTGACGGGAAACTCATATACAATGTATTATCCATACTTGATATTTGGATGTGACTGAAAATGGATAAAAATAGGGTACACCCCTGCAATTTATGACAATGTTAGTGGTGAAAATAGTCATTGCAGAAACCATCAACATTGGGGGTGTCCTATATTCAGCATGTTTTGAACAATTTTGCTCCGACCTTTTCATCCGTTTTGGCACTGAAGCATGCATTTGTTCACACCTCTCCTGAGTTTTGACTACTGAGACATCATTCTTTCACACTGAACCTACCATTGCCCTATGGTGAGAATAAGACACACAACTATGGCTGTGTGCCTGTACCTCCAACAATGGGTTCCCTAAGTTTAAGATAGTTTAAGAACCTGCACCAAAAATTGTCGACATACCGCAACTTACCCAACATGAACTGTGGTTGTTTCCACTTAAGTTGCCTGTACAAATGACACCAACATGAGCTGTTTCATGATCCACCCACCTTCAAACGCGCGCGCGCCTTATCGAGCTCCCAATCCGATAGGGCGGCATGACATCGCACACTGAACCTCGCTCTCAAATGTCGTCTCCATGACATTTTCAGCTGAGAAGATGGGAAAGAGATCCCCAACGGCTCCCAACAATTGAGGCTTAAGAAGTCCCTATTCTTTGGTTTGATGTATCATGTGGTTGGGAAACTCTGATTGTAGCTCCAAGCATTTACTAGGGAAATGGATACCCGTACAGTAGCTCCTTAGCTCCCTCCATTCACCACTGGATAGTGATGGGGGTTCCGATGTGTTGGAGGATTGAATCCCAATGGTTGGATTGATAAATCCACAGTCTTGACAGTGATGTACGAATTCCAGGTTGGAATAACACCACTGTCTGGAAACACCCTGGGTACTGTTCCAATTTACACCAGTAGGACGATGATTATAGCAACCCCCAAAAAAGATTGGAAAGCAGAATCTTGCTGAAATAGCGGCTGAAATTAATGTTACCAATTGTTTGGAAGTTACCATAGAATTATCGTTCATGATTGCTTATATCATCTTATATATGTATATATATATATATATGAATAACATACAATAATTCATGGAAAACAAACGAGTCAATACATGATTGATGAATATTGATGACATATCAATGTATGAATCATAATTTACAAGTTGTTATAAATATATCTACAAATATATACATAAATATCATCGTCCACCGAGTCGAAAATCTGACAGAAACAACCACCTGCCCCGAGGGACGCAAGAAGCTCTGCCCTGGCAACCAGTCCGTCCTGGTCAGCGGAATGCAATTCACGAGGTCTGGACGGCAAAAACCGTGGCAAATGGCATACAAAATGACTGTTTGAACATATCTTTAAATGGTTTGGCTGGGGATCGCAAAAGGCTTTGCGATTTTTGAGTGCTGCAAGGGTCTTCGAAAACTCGTTTTCAAAAATCCCTTTTTCACCTCATTTTTAGCATCTTCGGCTTCTTCCACATAGAGCAATGGCATGACATGCTCAGCGGGGGTGGGGTGGGGGATTTGATCCCTTATTGAAGATCTTCAATGAATGTAATAGTTTAACGGGGGTGGGGAACTTGATCCCTTCTTGAAGATCTTCAAGGAATGTAATAGTTCAACGGGGGTGGGGGACTTGATCCCTTATTGAAGATCTCCAACGAATGTAATAGTTTAACAAAGGTGGGGGCTTTGATCCCTCATTAAAGATCTTCAATGGATGTAATATTTCGCGACAGTTCTGAGTTTGGGCGAATGGTAGCGCCTGGCCCTAATTGTTCCATCTCTGGAGAAGCAACTTGTCTTCCCCCTGACATTGTTCACAAGAACCCTTCTCCTTTGTGAAGCATTGCTGCTTCAGCTGGTGCTATCCCAATTGGAACAGGGCATCGGGCGTGCTGTCTTGGCCAGGTGGGATCTGCAGGGTGGAGAATGGTCACCTCCATTTCGTTCAGTTCACCCTGACTCGTTGTGGTGTTGACTTCAGCGACATTGTCTGCTGCTTTGGAGGCAGCTTTGTCAAAATTATGGGCATGTATAGTGATTTATGGTGGTTTATGAACAGAACTGGTTTCCAAAAACTAGGGTCTTCAAGGCATTACCGTCTTACTTGCCCAATTTGATGTTTTGAGACTGGAAACGTGGTATATTTTTCCGGGGGTTGTAGATGCATTTCGCCTGGCCTGTGCCTAACTTGCAAAGTGAGGTTGATCTTTTTTGCGTAATGTGGTAAACCCAATACGAAACCATCCCCAACAACACCACAAACGGATGGTATAAACTTTAAACCATCCTCAAATGGTAGGTTTATCATTTGGGTTGCCCGCATTATGGGGTGTTTCTTGAATATTTTGGAAGAACATGCACGTCGCCTTCTGCTTGGTACTTTTTTTCCTCTTCCAGAGATATCCAGGCAGCAAGTCGTTTCCACGTCATATCTTCTGAGGGTTCTCTGAGAGTTCTCTGTCTGTCTCACGGATTTTCACAGGGGGACAAACATGCCTCCAGTCTTTCATTTGGGTTTATGAAAAAAAGGCATCCCAAAGAAATCAACTGTATGGTGAATCATGATTATCCCGAATTATTTCCGTAAACATGGCAATACCGTATACCCAGTGTATACCCCATATTCAGACACGCCCATCTACTTCCAGCAATTTCAGCGCAGCATCGGATCAAAGATACTGAACCATACTGAAACAATGTCTTGTAACATCAGGGAATATCATCTTCTAGAGCCACTTTAACGGTGGTTTTGCGCTACCTTTCAGGATAAATGATTGGCAACTGTTAGGATTTGGGTCATTCTGGGTCTCTGTTCTTTTCCGAGTCATCATACAGTCAGGTAATATAACAAAAATGAAACAGCTAGACCAACTCCATGTCCATCACTCTCTTGGCAGAAGTCCCGAACGGACTGTTGGATCCGTTGAAAACCGGACGGGACTTCTCTTCCTTTCTGACATGCTGTATAAGATGTCTCCCAACATTTCAGAACATAAAGCTGGCGTACTCACATAGATCCATGCCATTTCAAAAAAAATATATAATATATGATAATATAATGTTCTTTATATTTCCATATGTCCATGTCTGTTCATTGACGTTTCCCTTGTTGTTCCCTGCCGTGTCCTCGCGAACTGGCACGTTTTCCACTGCCTATGCAGGTCGTATGAGTCCGATGGGGGGGCACCGCCTCAGAGGTAAATGATTGGATAGTACTCGCTCCAAGAACCAAATGGAGGTTTCCTAAAATGGGGTTACCCCCAACTCATCCATTTTTGCTTGGGATTTCCCATGAAATAAACCATCCAGCTATTGGGGTACCCACATTTCAGGAAACCCCCAAATGGGTCTGTCTGAAAATGGGGGATAATTACCCCCAAAATGGCCATTTCATGGGAAATACGATTGTTATGAGGAAATATTTTGGGGAAATGGTCACTTTTCACGGTCAGTAGGGTGGTATCATGCATGTTTCAAGTCTTGCTCTGAATGTTGCAAGATTCAATGCATCTGAGTCATGTATACATATATCATATTACTGTATATATAATATAAAAAAAACAACAACATAACATAAAATCACTATAATATACTATAATACACATTTTGCTGTGGGAACTCCGGTTCTGCTAAAGATACTCGTAGTATCCCAAGGGCAATTGATATCGTGCAAACCCTTCTCAAGGGTCGAATGGTTTGTGGAGCCACAACATGCGAGTCCATCTTGTAAGCCAGTGTGTATGAAATAAGTGGAGTCGTATCCAAAACGAAATTGCTTCCAAAATGTTCCAAATAAATCCTAAGTGTCGGAACTACCTTACACTCCAAAACCGTGGATTGCTGGAGATGGCCTGGTATTGCTACAATCTTCGGATCAAATATACCCCACACACAAGACTGGAGGCAATATTTTTGAGCCCAGCCCAGAAAATGCCGACTAAGAAGCTAGAATCACAAGCTGCTCACCAATGCACCACCAGTCTTCAAAGTACGAAGGCCATTTGGCAAAACCACCCCTTTCAGGACCTTCTTCAAATTATCGGCATCAGTGAATGACAAGCTCTCAAGACTGCTTGGCAGGTTCACTCGTTCCAGGCTCTGGTTGAAGTCACGGCCAAATGTCAAGCTCTGAAGATTGCTTGGCAGGTTCACTCCTTCCAGGCTCTGGTCGAATTCATTGCCGAATGTCAAGCTCTGAAGATTGCTTGGCAGGTTCACTCCTTCCAGGCTCTGGGCGAATTCATTGCCGAATGTCAAGCTCTGAAGATTGCTCGGCAGGTTCGCTCCTTGCAGGCTCTGGTTGAAGAGTTCGCCGAATGTCAAGCTCTGAAGATTGCTTGGCAGGTTCACTCCTTCCAGGCTCTGGTTGAAGAAGTAGCCGAATGCCAAGCTCTGAAGATTGCTTGGCAGGTTCACTCCTACCAGGCTCTTGTTAAAACACCAGCTAAATGTCAAGCTCTGAAGATTGCTTGGCAGGTTCACTGCTTCCATGCTCTGGTTGAAGGCATGGCCGAATGTCAAGCTCTGAAGATTGCTTGGCAAGTTCACTCTTTCCAGGCTCTGATTGAAGTTGTTGCCGAATGTCAACTCCTGAAGGTTGCTTGGCAGGTTCACTGCTTCCAGGCTCTGGTTGAAGGCACGGCCGAATGTCAAGCTCTGAAGATTGCTTGGCAGGTTCACTTCTTCCAGGCTCTGGTCGAAGAGTTCGCCGAATGTCAAGCTCTGAAGAGTGCTTGGCAGGTTCACTCCTTCCAGGCTCCGATTGAAACTCCGGCCAAATGTCAAGCTCTGAAGATTGCTTGCCAGGATGACTCCTTCCAGGCTCTGGTCGAAGAGATCGCCGAATGTCAAGCTCTGAAGACTGCGTGGCAGGTTCACTCCTTCCAGGCTCTGGTTGAAGAGTTCGCCGAATGTCAAGCTCTGAAGATTGCTTGGTAGGTTCACTCCTTTCAGGCTCTGGTTGAAGTCATGGCCGAATGTCAAGCTCCGAAGACTGCTTGGGAGGTTCACTGCTTCCAGGCTCTGGTTGAAGTTGTAGCCGAATCTCAAGCTCTGAAGATTGCTTGGCAGGTTCACTCCTTCCAGGCTCTGGTCGAATTCATTGCCGAATGTCAAGCTCTGAAGATTGCTTGGCAGGTTCGCTCCTTCCAGGCTCTGGTTAAAACCCCAGCCGAATGTCAAGCTCTGAAGACTGCTTGGCAGGTTCACTCCTACCAGTCTCTGGTCGAAGTTCTGGCCGAATGTCAAGCTCCGAAGACTGCTTGGCAGGTTCACTGCTTTCAGGCTCTGGTTGAAGGCATGGCCGAATGTCAAGCTCTGAAGATTGCTTGGCAGGATCACTCCTTCCAGGCTCTGGTTGAACATCTCCCCAAATGCCAAGCTCTGAAGATTGCTTGGCAGGATCACTCCTTCCAGGCCGTGGTTGAAAATACCACCAAATGTCAAGCTCCGAAGACTGCTTGGGAGGTTCACTCCCTCCAGGCTCTGGTCGGACGTATGGCCGAATGCCAACAGTTCAAGAGTCTGTGGGAGTAGGTCAAACTGTACAGTATGTGCTCCTACTATCTGCGTGAGCCCCTGTAGGACAAACTCTCCCTCAGGGATTGGGGATCCTTCCCTCTGGATGAAACACCATGCTGCGTACAAATCTGTTGGAACAGAAGTACAAGAGACTGTCGCGGCCTTGCCCACAATGCCTTGCTCTTGCAGTGTTTGGTGGAGCATCAGCTGCTTGCCAAGGTACTGCAGGGTGAGTTGTTCGCCTTTCTTTGGTTGAAACTGCTTTGAGACCAGCCGATGTACTTCACAACCCAGAGAGCAGCCACTAAGTTTCAACGTAAACCCTTCACCATTCAGCCGGAGTACATGAAGATCAATCAGGTCTGAGTCACTACCGGGCATCACATAGCCAGTACAACTGGAAGGAGCACCGGTGGACATCTGTGGTTGTTTTCAACCTCCGCGAGGGACACCGGGCTTTGCCGGCACCGGTCAAAAGCTTGTTGTTGGGACGTGGACTTCAACGTGTCTGAAACCACCAGCCCGGGAGTGTATCTTTCTGGGGATCAATATGTTTCAATGGTTTCTCCAAACGTGGTCAGCAAACAATCATGATGTACAAAAAAAGGACACGCTTCCTTAAGTACCGAATGCAGAAACGCTAGCTCCCCCATATCTTTTGTGCTTGGGGGGCGGGATGGGGCTATTATCAGGTCTGCAGCTGCAATATCTAGAGCGTTTGTTCCGAAACTCATGACGTCTTGGGCCTCACACATCACAGAAACTTGCCTGTTCGTGGGCGACCATGGGACCGTGGATGTCCCAAAAAAGCATTCTTATCAACACACATTGGGAACTTGGTAGGCCCCAAGCTCTACACCCAGAGGTTGCCAGTGATTTATCATTCCCTCAACAAACATAGAGCCCGTCAATCGCCCATGTTTAGGTTCATCAAAGATTTAACTGATGAATGACTTGGGAGTCACCATTTTTGTACAGCCATCATCCCGGGCCATCCCGGCACCTTGTCAACAGTTTTCCAGCCCACTTCCTGCGACCAAAGCTGGGGTGGAACAAATACCACTTGCAGCCACCACCAATGGATACTTGGTGGCTCATCCCAGCGAGTAAGTGGATGTAAGTGGATTATATTCCCAGTTATATATATAGCTGGGAGAAGTAGGGTGAATCCACCTATAATAACTACGCTGATAGTCCACATACTGGGTGGGATCAGCCATCTGGTAGTATGTTTTGACTCATCGGTTTCCGGACGATTTGGCCAGATTCTCACCAATATGACCGTCAACATCATCATCAAATATCATCAGCATTGTCCCTGTTATGGTAATGATATGGGCAACGGTCACCATCACTATCATATCACAAAATTCATTGTAATCGTCATTATATTAAGATAGTCTTCATCATGTCATTATCCGCCTCCTTCACCTCCTCCTCCTCCTCATCATCATGATCATCACCATCAATAACAACCCTCCAGCATCCACTGCAATGATGGGTCCGCACATCTCATATCAATGGCGGTATACGTGAGCATAAGAGTGGTTTACACAAACAATGAGTTGATTGAGATTATATTTCCACGTTGGCTTGGATAAGTTTTGGATAAATCTAGAAAATTGCATTCATCGCATGTAATATTTGTACAAATTTGTGAAATCCAAAGTCCCCGCGTTGGTTGGTTTTAACCCTATCTTTTGCAAAATCCTTCGTTTTCAACCAGCTCTGTCCCTTACACCCCCATTGATGTAACATTCCCAATCTTGGTCACCCTGACTTTTTTTGGCTGGGTCGGTTAACGTGTCCCTGCCAAAGTAGCAACAAATGAAGTTGTCCTAAAAAGTACCATTTGCCATTTACCAAGGTTTAGCAAATCTATGCTACCACCAAAATTGATGTTTTGTCAGAATGTTCCCATTGAACTTATCATTTAATGGTAACAATGGGGATGTCATGTTTTTTTGGTACCCATGCAATCCTTCATATTATTACTACAATCTATTGCATACTTGAGTTCAATTTTGGAATGTACTATCTCTGTAAATATATAGATATATATGTCTAGTGGTGATTATCCCCATTTAATGCTACTGTATATGTATACATCATCCATAATGCTTGTTTTTTGTTTTAACGCATCTGTTAATGACAATCTATCTATCACATATATATATATAATATTAGTGATACCAATACCATGTTGATGTATATAGAATATATACATATACAATTATATAATCATCGAATATCGAATTTATATATATATATATATTTATTCATGGATAGATATCCCATGTTCAAACCAAACCATGATGTTTGCACCTGAGCTGCTCGCAGAAGTCTCGCCAGGCAAATATCATGCCAGGCCTTGGAAAAGTGGATAGGAGCGGGTTGAATTGGGAGATAGGAACCTTGAAAAGGTAGCCATATAAAATCATTTTGTTTGTTTTGAGATTGGAACAAATGAAGAAAAAAATGGACATATAAAATAGAGAATTCATATCCTACTAAGATTGTGGCAAATATGTGTGTCATTGCGTGTCTATCTTTTCGGGGATTACTTTAGAACATGATTAGAAACAAACAACAAAGAAACACAATGTTGCATTCTTGCGATCTAAAAAGATATGTTTTAGCACCAAACAAATGAACGGGAAAGTTTGACTCTGGATCATTAGTCTGCACAGCTGGTGTAGCGGTGGGTTTGTCCAAAAGTAGAGAACCCCAAAATTCCGTGGTTTGGTCTCAGCGCCCCAATCAATCAATGGATTGGCTAAAGGGAAAATTGACAGGAAACCATGGATTTTCCTATGAAATATGGGATTTTCCTGTAAATTTTCCCTTCAACCAATCCAGTGAATCAATTGATGGCAATTTCCTTTTTTGAATATGATCTCCACTTTAATGCTATATGCAATCAATATGTTTGATGACAACCCGCCAATTGTTCACGATCAAATCATCATGTCTGACGAACGAAAAATCCATGTTTTGTGGGATAAAACAGCTTCCTTATTCAATCCCCTTTTTTCATGAAATGCCTCTTATTCCACTTGAAAATCCACCTGAAAAGCCATGACCCACGGGCCCTGGCCCTCTGAGTTCCTCCGGCTTCAGACATCTCCGCTGCCGCGGCCGCAGCCGAAATGGTGGAGCTTGGGGGCTCTAGGACGTCCTGCAGCTGGACGGTGACATGGTGACATGGGGATGGACATTTGTTGGGAAAATCATCGAAAAATGCCGGTTATCCTCGTGTAAACATACAAGATGTGGAAAAACCACATCTTTCAGAGCATTTTCACCGGGAGACCTTGGCTTTCCCACTATGTAAACGTTTACCCTCGGGGTGATGGCAGTAGAATGGGAGTATGATGGGATAAATATGTTGTACACGGTGGTGTCCCAGTTCATTAGGGGAAAAAAGATTGTTTTTTGGATGCTTAATGGACATTGTCATGGGGAAATAGTATCTCAAAGCCTTTTCGATTGTTTAAAATAGGGTGTTATACTAGAATTGGGGATTCTGATGACATAACATGACATAATCCATAGTTGGGATGCCGGGATTCCTATCAAAAGAAAATTAATGACTAAAAAAAAAATGGTGTTTCTTGGTGAAACTTGGTTGTAAACAAACCATAATGGAGATATCATGGAATGCAATGGACAGATTGCTTGGAATCTCATCTATGAAACCCTGGTTGATGTTGGTTGATTACTTGGGATTTAAGAAGCGTTTAGAAATGGTGTTCATTGTTTTTTTTTTTCCATGGTGTTCTTGTCACTATTAGGTGTGACCCGTTGGTTAGCAAAGTTGGTTGCGTTCACTATAGTTTAATTATGACTTGTGCTAAATATATTGACATTTACTTAATGTGGTTGATAAACCAAGAAGATCCAACAAACATTTCACTGGGGGAGCACCACCACAATGAAGGTAAATGGATATGACCATTTCCCTAACATAGATCCTCAGCATCCATGTAGCCAGCTAGCCAGCTTAGTTTGGTTCGTATTCTCCGTGATGTGTGTGTGTGTGTACCTGCCTTCAACTGGGCCCCACTTTTTGGATGTTGTTTTCGAGTATTTGGTTCTTGGAGTGAGAACTATCCAATCATGCGGGTGTAAAATTTAGAGTCTCAGGTTTCAAGTCTTGCTCTGAATGTTGCAGGACTCCCTGCATCTGAGCCCACCGAATATCGATGAATCTTATAACCTTAATAATCATAGAAATACAATGAAATACACATTTTGCTGTGGGAACTACGGCTCTACCAATGATACTGGTATTTGTTCCAAGGGCAACTAATATTTCGCAAACCCTTCTCCTGTATCGAAAGGTTTGTATTTGTGGATGGAGTCATATTCCAGACACATCCGAAGTCTCGGAAGTACCCCACAATCCCAAATATTCCAAAATCGGTGCTGGAGCTGGTCTGGTATTGTTACGATCTTCGGACTATGCACACAGAACTGGAGGCGATATTTTGAGCCCAGCCAAGAAAATGCCGACTGAGTAGAATCACAGGCTGCTCACCAATACATCACCAATCTCCAAAGTACGCAGACTGTTTGGCAAAGACATACCCTTTAAATGATTGTCACGACTGAATGCCAAGCTCTGAAGACTGCTTGGCAGGGTCACTCCTACCAGGCTCTGGTCGAAGAGTTCGCCGAATGTCAAGCTCTGAAGATTGCTTGGCAGGTTCACTCCTTCCAGGCTCTGGTTGAAGTCACGGCCGAATGTCAAGCTCTGAAGATTGCTTGGCAGGTTCACTCCTTCCAGGCTCTGGTTGAAGTCAAGGCCGAATGTCAAGCTCTGAAGATTGCTTGGCAGGTCCACTCCTTCCAGGCTCTGGTTAAAACACCAGCCGAATGTCAAGCTCTGAAGATTGCTTGGCAGGTTCACTCCTTCCAGGCTCTGGTCGAATTCATTGCCGAATGTCAAGCTCTGAAGATTGCTTGGCANTGCTCGGCAGGTTCACTCCTTCCAGGCTCTGGTTGAAGAGTTCGCCGAATGTCAAGCTCTGAAGATTGCTTGGCAGGTTCACTCCTTCCAGGCTCTGGTTAAAAAAAAATCGGATGTCAAGCTCTGAAGATTGCTTGGCAGGTTCACTCCTTCCAGGCTCTGGTTAAAACACCAGCCGAATGTCAAGCTCTCAAGATTGCTTGGCAAGATCACTCCTTCCAGGCTCTGGTCGAAGTTTTCGCCGAATGTCAAGCTCTGAAGATTGCTTGGCAGGTTCACTCCTTCCAGGCTCTGGTTGAAGTCACGGCCGAATGTCAAGCTCTGAAGATTGCTCGGCAGGTTCACTCCTTTCAGGCTCTGATCGAAGTTGTTGCCGAATGTCAAGCTCTGAAGATTGCTTGGCAGGTTCACTCCTTCCAGGCTCTGGTTGAAGTCACTGCCGAATGTCAAGCTCTGAAGATTGCTTGGCAGGTTCACTCCTTCCAGGCTCTGGTTAAAACACCAGCCGAATGTCAAGCTCTGAAGATTGCTTGGCAGGTTCACTCCTTCCAGGCTCTGGTCGAATTCGTTGCCGAATGTCAAGCTCTGAAGATTGCTTGGCAGGTTCACTCCTTCCAGGCTCTGGTCGAATTCATTGCCGAATGTCAAGCTCTGAAGATTGCTCGGCAGGTTCACTCCTTCCAGGCTCTGGTTGAAGAGTTCGCCGAATGTCAAGCTCTGAAGATTGCTTGGCAGGTTCACTCCTTCCAGGCTCTGGTTGAAGAGTTCGCCGAATGTCAAGCTCTGAAGATTGCTTGGCAGGTTCACTCCTTCCAGGCTCTGGTCGAAGTTGTAGCCGAATGTCAAGCTCTGAAGATTGATCGGCAGGTTCACTCCTTCCAGGCTCTGGTCGAAGAGTGCGCCGAATGTCAAGCTCTGAAGCTTGCTTGGCAGGTTCGCTCCTTGCAGGCTCTGGTTGAAGTTGTAGCCGAATGTCAAGCTCTGAAGACTGCTTGGCAAGTTCACTCCCTCCAGGCTCTGGTTAAAATGCAGGCCAAATTCCAACATTTCAAGTGTCCGTGGGAGAACGGCAAAGTGTGCAGTAGGTGCACCTACGATCTGCGTGAGCCCCTGTAGAACAAACTCTCCCTTAGGGACTGGGGATTCCTTCCCCTTGATGAAACACCATGCTGCGTACAAATCTGTTGGAACAGAAGTACAAGAGAGTGTCGCGGCCTTGCCCACAATGCCTTGCTCTTGCAGTGTTTGGTGGAGCATCAGCTGCTCGCCAAGGTACTGCAGGGTGAGTTGTTCGCCTTTCTTTGGTTGAAACTGATTTGAGACCAGCCGATGTACTTCGCAACCAAGAGAGCAGCCACTAAGTTTCAACATAAACCCTTCACCATTCAGCCGTAGTACATGAAGATCAATCAGGTCTGAGTCACTACTGAGCATCACATAGCCGGCACAACTGGTAGGAGCGCTGGTGGACATTTGTGGTTGTTTTCAACCTCCGTGAGCGACACCGGGCTTTGCCGGTATCGGGAGTGTAGCTTCTGGGAATCTATCGTTTCAATGGTTTCTCTGAACGTGGTCAGCAAACAATCATGATGTACACAAAAACCGGTGGGAAGGAATCTGCATTAAGTACCAGCTCACCCGTATCTTTTGTGCTTGGAGGGCGGGATTGGGCTATGATCAGGTCTGGACTTGCAATCGTTGCAGAGTGTTCCGAAACTCAGGACGTCTTGGGCCTCAGACATCCTGGACACAGATGTTGCCAGTGGTTTACCATTCCCTCAACAAACAAGCTGAGCCTGAGAATCGCCCATGTTTAGAGGGAAATAGTCTTCAAGCCCCCATCAATGGCAGGATTCATATTGGTTGGAGGGAAAGTCACTTCCCAATTTAATCCCCCATTTGATCCCATTGCATTACCTAAATAACTTCATTTGATCTCCAAATAATCTAAAACACACATGACCAAACCGTCCTAACTTGGTGGTACTAAATATTGAACCTCCCATGCTGTCGGTCGTAAGCCGGCAAATCCGTATAGATTTGCCAAAATTGGGGAGCTCAAACACTGGATAATTAAATGCAGTAAATGCCCAAGGATGTCCAAAATGTCTGATGTTTTGTTTGGTGTGTCCATATTTTGACATCTTTTGCGGCTGAGCTACTGGCAATATTATCGAATATCTAATGGCAAATGAACATGGGCCCCTCTATAAGGATTATGTGACTAAAATGGTCCTTAAAATGCCGAAAACATATGAATGTCCCTTCCCTATTACTACAAAACGGTATGAGTAACTAACTAGCTGACTCACCCAATAACCTTGTCAAATATCGTCAGTGTCAGTTTCTTCATATCAATCTGGAATATTCATGAAAATTCTGGATAATTCTTAACAAATCAAATCTGGACAAACTTGACAAACCCCAAACTGGCTTCCAATCCATTTCGGGGATGATTCCCCTACCCGAAATGCTCCATCTTGGTCCTCCTCGGGCTTTGGCACTGGATATGCTGTGCTGCTGATTCCAGTCACCTGCCCGTGGGAGCTTCAAACAA
Organism: Symbiodinium sp. clade C Y103; assembly: GCA_003297045.1. Classification (NCBI taxonomy): domain Eukaryota; class Dinophyceae; order Suessiales; family Symbiodiniaceae; genus Cladocopium; species Cladocopium sp. clade C. The sequence continues at coordinate 55,230 of BGPT01001874.1, forward strand.
AGCAAAGCCATGCAAAGCCTAGTTGTAGCAAACAAAATGGTCATTGACATTGAACGGAACCACATATCTTGCCGAATAATTCCCAGCGTAAGCAACCAGCTGGAAACCATGACTTCCAGCTGATAGACAAACAAAATGTATGGAGTATGGACAGCTTCAGCGACCTGCAGAATTAGAATCAACACTCATAAAATCTCATGAAATATGTTCTGTGGGTCAAAACCCAGCTACCTTGGTGAAGACCAAAATGGCTTGTAAATGGGCTTTCATCCCAACAAAATATGGTATTTCAATGAATGTATTTCATTGATTTTGACTCATCCCCATATATTGAAGCACCAGCAATCTCTCGAGATTCATCATCCCCATCCGGAAAGTATCCAACATAGTTTTTCCACATGACTTTCCACCGTCTTGGAAGTACATTCCAATTAGATCCAATTGGCAAGTTCAAGGCACTCAAATATCATCAACTACCTTTGGGTTGATGCATGTTTGTCCCCTGTATGACTAGCTTAATAGCATGGATTGGCCAGTTACTAATCCCTTCACCCCAGTATTCAATACCCCCAAATCTAGGCTGACATCCAAAACATCCACCGGGGTACCGCAGCCCCTGGTGCTCTATGGGACCTCCACCAAACGTTGCGCGAACTCGTTGTAGTCCAACAGCCCGTCGCTGTTGGTATCACTCAACTTCCACCTGGCGGATTCGCACGGCAAAACCACTGGGGACTCGGATCCTTTGAATGCAGGGACTTCCCGAGAACAGAACTTCAACCGCTACCTTCACCTCAAAAAACGATGAGGCCCATGAGGTGCCCCAGAGCCATTAGAAATTACTATAGTGAAACAGAATGACATAGAATTGAACCATCCATACTAGTTGAACATTTGAAGATCTAACAATCCATTCTCTGTTGGGGAAACATATACTCTCAAGTAGTCAAACGTGGCTTTCTGGAAAATCACTCATTTACTTCGATGAGTTTCCATCAAAACCTCCATTTAGTGCCGGGATTTTCCAGCCACGCATGATTTCCAGAGGGTATCTCCAGTATCTCCAGCCAGTTCTACAGAACTACGAGCGGTGGCCCAAGCCATGCCAGAGGGAACAGCCAGTCCAGTTGTTCAGAACGAAGACCAAGCTCCAGATTGTTCACCTGCCATGCGCTCCGCCCTGTGCCTAAAAGGGGCTTTACCAATGAACATATTCCGATAGAAGGGAGTTGTTTTTGGATATCGAAGACATGGGCTTAGTTAATTAGTATAATCAGTCAATCTATATCCAAAACCGAATAATGATAATATAATATAATATGATGTAATAACAATATAATATAATATTATACACATATATATATATATATATTATACATTCATACATCTCAGGCAACACGTTGCCAGTGTCAAATTATCAGGCAAACGAAAACCGGCTTTTTGGACACCTCATCTTCACATATCTGACATATGGCTATGGCTCAAAAAAACGGGTAATTATGGATCGCTACGCGGTGATCCGGAGGTATGAAACGAAGGAGTTACACAAATGGTCTCAAATGAATTCAATCTCTTCAAAAGGATCGAGGGTATGTATCGGAGGTATGGATCAGGGGTATGGATCGCCTGTGGGTCCGGGGGATGGATCGGGACCTTACATTTTGAGCTGCAGCCATATCTTGATATGGCAATGGTCAGTTCAAAGCAGGTCAATCAGTACCCAGGTGAACATCACAATGAGTATACATGGTTGTTTCTTAGTATTGAAACCTGTGGAGAGTTGGGGATTCCCCATCCATTTAGAAAATCAAGAAGCCCGCATATAATCAATAGATATCAATAGTGGTTTATCCCCCAAGAATAGGGTATCATGAACATTAGCAGGTTTTGATCCATCCCCATCGGCAGGCAATCCCCCGGTTTGTTCGGCACCAGTGCATAGAACTCGCTCTTCTGCGCTCGCCGGTGTTGGCAGACCATATCAAAGACCTGTCACGAAGGTGTTGGACCTTGATCCTAGATGGAACAGCACCCAGGGAGTCTCTGGATGATCGAACGTCTGACAGTCCTCTCAGTCCTCTTACTTGGTCGCTTGAGGTTTGCGTATTCCTTTCAACAAGTTTATATAACTCTTAGTTGGGGTAAACATCCAATCCCCAAAAGGCCAAAAATCTGAATGTCTGGCTCTCCTCCATCCAGTTGATGTTCCAATATTCATTTGTAATCCATTTATAGTGACCCCCAAAAAGATAGAGTAATCATTCACAATTCTTTTGCCCTCTGGTAATTTACATAGACCCTGAATATCACCAATATATAGTGGAAACTAATCTTCCAACCCCTATCTGCCAGGGTCTATGTTAATATTCTGGAGGGTACAGTAATACTACTTTACTTTTATATCTTTTCTTGGGTCTGCATAAGGTGGTTATCATGAAGAGTAAAAATGTCTGGTAGATTGCCAATGTATATCATGGATTGACCAATGGAAACAGGTCAACATCGGAAATCCAAGTATTTCAGTACATCTAGATGATCCTCATCATATCCCCCAAGAAATATGATATAGTATAGAGGTATCTCATCATACTAGCCCTTGAATCCTTTAGCTGTGTTATGATTCATAATCTGATCATAAATATATTCCGTAGTCCCATAGATATAGATATATCATATATCTGTTATCATAGCACTGTATATCTCTTCTCATGAACTTTGTTGGTTCCAAAGTCCCCTCTGACGTCCAACTGTCGATGAAACCGCCACTGCCACCTCTTTGGCTGTCCAACCCTGTCGTTTCAACGCCTCGGGCTAGGCTCAAGGGGTCAGGGAAAACATAGGGATTTGACTTGATTTGACCAAGCAAAATGGAGGTTTCACCAAGAACTAAGAACACCTAAGAAAACGAGGGATTTCACCAAAATTTGGGGAACCAATAAGAAATGATTAAAACAACACATTATTTCGTCAAATTGAACAATCTTTGGATTGTTCTAAAACTATCAGGATTCATCAGCAAAAGCATTATTTTTTACATATTTTTACATCTTCTTACCATTGCCAATTTCAGATTCCCTTCAAAAACTTAATATTGTTTTTCAGCTGCTCAGCCAACAATAGTTCCAGTGCTCATCCAGGGGTTTGTTGGGGGGTATTTGAAATTAGAGGGAAGGTAGTGGTCGTGTATAGACCAAAGAAAATGCATGTTCAAAGCGAACGCTGCATTTCGATCTGTAGACTAAGCGATCGGCTGCAGCAATGCGACGATAGACATCACGTGCCCACCTGGCTGACAAGGAGCACATCTGAGATGGGTATGATTCAAACATACCACTGTAGAGGTGAAGGGAGGACAAGTCTGCATTATTCGGTTGTCCGCCTTTTTTGGGGGGAGACAATGAATCCATAAAGCCACACTAAATGGATCTAAATGGATCTTTCTAAATGAACTATTTCAATCGTTGGATGACCGCGGCGGCAAGGTGGGACATATTCATCATGGCTGGCAACAACAGCAGCAGCAACAGCAACAAAAACGAATCCCATATACGGCTGTTGAATCAGTTCCAAGTGATTTTACTTGTACAACGAATCCCATGTACGGCTGTATATACATAATATGATATATGTATACCAATACATATTATGTCTATGTATATCAAAAGATACTGACTAAGGTCACAGTCACGGTTACCACACAAAACCATTTCTTCGTCCAACTGTGGCTGAACATCATCATCATCCTCCTACTAGGACCAGATCGGCGTGTTTTTCCTGTGAAACTTAAGCTATAACCTGAGAATCCCATGGTATCCACCATTTTGCACAAACCCATATTCTTACATGACCCCTGGGTATATTCTTGTTGATGAAATCCCCCAGCTTCAATGCGCTCCAAACATGCCGGGCGCGAACTGTTCCAGTGGCGCAGCTTTCTTGCCCTGTCAGTGGTCAGTTGGCGAACAGGAAAAATCTACGGCGTGTACTGGAAAACTATAGAACCAGCGCAGCAAAATAGCTAGGCTGTTGCCACTTGAAGATCAGTTGGTACTCCACTGATATTGCCATCAAACATTTAACAAGAAATCAATGATGCTCCTGGGCAAAATAGCGCACAGTCCAAATATTGTTGGTGAAGTTCCGTTGACAGTAAAATTGTGTCTTAAGTCCCATTGTTCTTGCCTGCTATATATCAATTTATATCTTCCCAGTTGGTTCACCACTGTTGGTTTTACTATATCATCTTTGTTACTACATCATCTATATCATTCTTCTTACTATATTATATCTACGTGTTCTCTTCCCATTGTTGGTTCACCGTGAACTTCCCCATTCTCCATTGCCGAAGACTTGGACTTGCTGAAGATGCCCCAGCAAAACTGACTCCGCAACTTCGAGAATTGTTTCCCCATTGAACAATCTACGGCAATCAATGCATTTCCCCCGTTCATTGCTTGGATTTGCTGAAGGCCCTCACGAAAAAAAAACAGTCAAAAAGATGGTTGATTCACATATGGTGGATTTCCCAAATGAGAAACAGCAAACATAGCATAAATCACGTAAAAAACATCATCAGCAAACCCATCAAACCCAGGATATGACACACATAAATCATATCAAAACATATCAAAACATCAAAACATCATCAGCACACCCATCAAACAAAGGATATGACACATACACATAAATCATATCAAAACCTCATCAGCAAACCCATCAAACCCAGGGTATGACACACATATAAGTCATATCAAGACATCATCAGCAAACCCATCAAACCCAAGATATGACTTGATATTTCCATGGTCTTCTTGACAAAAAACGCGTCATGTTCGGCCTGCTCGAAGGCGGCTGCGAGGTCGTCCAAGGAAACCAGCATACGCCTGTGACGCTGGCGAAGGCTTCCGTGGGTACCTTAGCATTGCCACTACTAGATTGACCTCAAAAGAATATGTTTATGTGTTCATTGTTCGTATGTATATATGTATATAACTGTATATGTAGTAGAAATGATCGTTGTATTTATATATAATATCTATGTAGATCTGTAAATGAATACATACATACAAATACAGATTTTACACCTATCGATGGCAAAAGAGTCAAGCACTCAAATACACATCCAAGGTTTATTCAATTCTCATGAAGGATTTCGGGTATGTTTTAGTATTTCAAAATACCTTCTGAGGAGTTTGCACTTGCAATAGCATCAATAGCTAGATTCACACAAATAGTTTCCCATACCGGATTAGTTCCCGCTTTGATGTGCATCCTACTTAGCAAGTGGCTAACTAATTCAAAAGAAAACCTGCTGGTGCATCATATGGCCTACTACCCACTTCGTGGCTGGGATGCAGCCCAAGCATTCACCTTTGGTAAAGGAATCTGTAATAACCGAGCCGGGGGCGTTCTCAAGCCCTCCGGTTGGTTGATTCTGCTATTTGAATAGCCCTTTGGAAGTTTCCAATACATTGGGGATACCCCCAAATCATCCATGTTGGTTTGGGATTTTCCACTATAAACCATCCAGCTATTGGGGGACCTTATGGAAACCACCATTTTTCCTCTCAGCTTCAGCTGTCACCACATCAACCACCCATGCCCTGCCGCTGTGGGATGATATTAGCATCAACATGATTCAGACATCGAACCAGGATGTTTCAAAACAAAAAAAATGAGGGTGTCCGGGTGCCTTTATCGATGAAGTATGTAAGATGTGTTTCTATGTTCTTTTCTGTGTTTTTGTTTAAACATTATGTGTTTTTGATGTGAAACACCTGGGGGTTCTCCTTCTGCTTGAAGTTTTCTTTGGTGAATTCAGCAGGTGAAAGTCACTGGGGATCTCTCATCTCCAATGACACCACCTGGTACCCACCCGTCACATCTATCACCGGGCCATACTGATGTCATGGGAATTCCGCAAGACCCCCAATACCAGATGGTGAAATCAATAGATGTCACCGATCATGCACTCAGCAACCCTAATCCCGATATATCGATTTTTTGGGCGAAGCAGATTCTGCGATTCGGTGCACCGCGACTAATGTACAAACTGAACGAATTATGTACTGTAAGAAGCTGGGCATGGGTCGTATCATCTGTGGCTCAAAAAGGGGTACCAAAGCACCCACAAAGTGTGGCGTGAAGTCAAGGATTATTACTTGCTATGATAAGATGAACCCAAAAAAAGATGGACAAGTACATGCAAGTACTGACCAATGAGAATTGATAAGTTTTTGGATATGTGTGAGGAATTGTAAGGATATCTTACTTTGAATTTAACTTATCTTCTGCATCCTTATTTGGGGATTTGCATGGATTTGCGATAAAATATTCATGAAAATTGATGAAAATTGGCAATCCCTCCGTCAACACGGCTCAAAAATCACCCACTGAAACCACGGATTCACCGAGATTTCCGATGGCTTGGGGATGATATTCATGGTAAGGTTGTTGTGATTCAGCCAGAAAATTGCATTAACCATGATTAATCCATGACTAACCAATATTTCTGGCTGAATATTTCTGGTTAATCATGGGTTTAATCAACAGAAATATTATTGGGTCTAAATGACTAACCAATGTTAAACCCCATATTTCTGTTGATTGAACCACTGCTTTTTGCTGCAAACCATGTCAAATTCCTAGTTCTTGTGGCCAAGTGAGGCCTGAGCTCAGCGAAAGGACCCACGGCCCGGTGGAAAGTAATTGGCATATGACATGGAGATGCCGATGTCAGGGTGCCCCCGTACAGACCGGCACACCAGCACCGATATGGCGTCGTGACCTCTCCTAGATCTGTAGCTTTTCAGGGGTGCAAAAAGAATGAGGTGACCGGTGACCCATAGGGACCATATCAACTTCTGAACAAAACATCTGATTCCAAGATATTCCAAGCAATCCTACCCTTCATTGAAGTCGACATCTTGGAAATCAGACAAACGAGCTCTGTAAAAACCGCTTAAAATGAGTGTCCTGATGCTTGAATGGGTAGGAAAGGAAAGAAGCACCATGAAAAGCATGGGAAATCCGCTCCTATCTACAAGAATGCTGGACGTTTCCATTGCAGCACTCCTTCAGCCTGAGGAGAACACCACATGTGGGAAACCACGTTTGCAATTTGATTGTGCTAGAAGGGCAAGCTTTAACTTAAGATAACCCTGAGAGTTAAAGCATGGAACCACAAAAATAGTAAGCATAATTCAGAACTAGGCCACGTCCCACAGACTCTGAAAGAGGATGAAGACAAAAAGGTGAGGTGAGCGCATTAGCATGGAATTGACTCAAAGTGCCAATATGGCTGAGCCGGTCTGCAGTGACCCGCTGTTGACACTAACAGCACACTCACACTGAGTGGGTCAGCCCCTAGTGGTACGGAATGTGCTCCTGACAGAAACAGTCGGACACACGGACGTCAACATCTAGGCCCACGAAATCAGCTATAAATCCTCAGTGCAATCCATCGCAAGACTATGGTGTTTTCATGTGTTTTCAAAAGAAGTAACAGCCCAAAATTGATTGCAGGGATCACCCCCACGAGCTAATTTCAGTCCTTGGCATGCTTCGCCCTTCATCAAAATTGTTCCGGGATGTCTTTTGGTGCTTTCCAAAACTCACATACTGCTAAAAGGGATTTGTTTCAAGGAATCGGATCAAACAACCCTATGAAAAAAATCTAAATTTTGGAATGCCGCACAGATGTCCCGTTTCGCAAATAGTCATATTTCATCGACTGGGAGTCCCGCTTTTTCTGGTCAAAATCCCAAAACATTCAAGTATGACAGTTGAAAACGGCTTATCTGTTGATCCTTTATGCAATGCAATGGCAAGATAATGTCTGAAACTCCACTGCTCCCCTTCCAGTTTTACTCGGTGTAGACCACACGAATTTTCGCGTCTAGGATGAAATCGATGTGATTCGTGATGTTTCATCATCAGTCCTGGGTCATCCCCTATGACATGTTTCCCCCCCATGTTTGTGCATGGCTTCACACCAGGTGGCACATCCAGAGACCAGTCCTCTGAATCAGGAGGTGCTAGTACATCTAGCTGACAGTCTGTGCCTGCGACTTGAGCTTTGAAGCATTTCTTATTGAGGTTTTGAATGGTTTTGATCCCTTGCAAACCCCTCAATGAGTGAAACCTCAGTCGATCCTCACACTTTTGGGGGACCTCTCCTATTTCAAGAAATTGGTGTGCAAGGATCCTTGCTGGATATGAAACATATGCAATATGACTCAATCCGCAGAAAGCAACATTTGCGACATCCACTCCTGGGTGTAAACACTTTGTGGCACCTGACCATGATCCAACGAATGACGTGTCTTGGGAGGCAGCGAGGAATCATGATCCATCAAGAAGCCAAACACCCTGTCTATACTAACTCCTATGAAGGCAAGCATACAGCTAGCAAGTCCGTAGATCGATAAAAAGTCACTAAACACCTACAAACAGCTACTCAAGGGACATAACATATCACATCAAAATCAGAGGTACAGCGTCTCGTCTAAAAACTAAGGGACCCTAATAACAAAAGTACTTAAAATTTGGTAGTTCTTCATTGGTTTTGGACAATCCCATATTGGCAAATCCTCACCAAGATGTACCCAGCATTGATCCAGTCACCATTTTGATCATTTTTGCTTGTTCAATCCCCATTTTTGAATATGTTTCGTCTATAGAAGCCCCACATACAATCAAAAAGGCTAGATTTACCACTAAAATCCACTAAATCAGAAAATTTCAGAATCAACAGTTACCACATTTCTGCATCTCCAAATTGATCTTTCTTTGACCCACAGCCCTATCCCATCCCATCCGCTCTCCTCTGCCGGCGCCAGATGTTCCACCAACTCCACCGCCTTTTCACTGACCACATTGGAACGCTCCTCTAAGTCCTTGAAGATCCCCAGTACCTGCCAAGGACTCCAAGCCCAACAAAAATCCATGCTTTGAGGACAGCTGGACTCAACTTGTTTCTTGCTGAAAACAACTTCAAAACTGTATCTGAAATGGTGATCTCGTCTCTTTGAAACATAGGAATCACATAGTGTGAAATTACAAAAATGTTCGGATTGGCAACTCCCTTTGGCTTTTGATCCCAGGATCCAGAGCGATAGCCTCTTCAAAAGCCAAGACTTCGGCTTCGGCCGTGTCGATCTTTTGCGCCTTCTCCTTGGGGCAAAGTGTGGAGTAGTCCCCGATGGATTGATGAAATCGTTGGTTGTTTTAAGGTGAAATCCCCCAGTCATTGTGTTTTGACGCAACACATTAGCTAAATACAGTTGTAGTAACCTCTCAAAAGACAGAACATATCAGTTCATATCAGTTCCAGGATTGTATTTCGATGATGTCTTACCCATGATTTCAAGGTTTTCAACTTGTGTATCTATCATAGTGTTCGATTTTGGTGATCTTTTAGATTTTGACGGACCCTTTTAGATTTTGGTGGACATTCTCAGATTTTAATGTGTTTCGTATCATCAAGCATGCAACTTTTTTTGGGTGGACTGGGTGGCATCCAAAACAAGGGGGTTTGTCCAACAGTTCAATAACATAGGAACAAATGTTACTGGCAACTGCATACAGGAGGATGGAGAAAACATCCAACAAATATAGAATTATATACAAGTGTTGCAATGTGTCAAACTATCTTAGATCAAGAAATGATTGTTTGACTACTTATTATATATCACAATGATCACCCCATTTCCAGAAACACCGGAACCCTGGTTTAGTGGCACATATCTTCATCTTCGGGTCCCATTTTTGGCCTTTATCATCGGAGCAATGGGATTGGTGGGGGTAAATCAAATCCTTAGGACAAACTCTTTGGCAATCTGACATTTCAATGGACAATCCCTGAGATATATCCGCGCAAAAAATCCTTTCCCGCTCAAACTGTGGGCATAACAGCAGAAGTACAAAGCCCATATACAGGAAGCCGCCCGCTGCCTGCATGTTCTTCTCAAAATCTTCGAGCAAAGTTTTCGTTGCCACCACGGCCACCTATCATCACAACAGCGGCTGCTGAAGAGACAGTTAGAAGAATCCAAAGCAAATACCCAGATGCTCCATGTATGATATGTATGGTATAATGTGGGCGATTTTGGGGGTACATGTTGATAAATCTGCCATGGATATACATGGAGCATATGGGATATGACTGAACCAAACATATATTTGCAATGTTGTTTGTGGGTCAATCGTGGTCAATATCTATAGGACCAGGTCTTTGGGCTGTAAACACACATTTGCAAAGCTCTTTTGGCGTTTGCCTCACTCTGTGTCCTCTGCTAATCCAACCTTTCAATGGAAACAGCCCCCATCTGGGGACGACACATCCTGGAAATGGCAGCCATGTTGGGGGAAACCTTGGGTCACTTCAGTTCAGGCCAAGTTCCCCCTGGAACCCCCACACCCCAAAGTGCCCCAAAGGCCACCTCTCTCGGAGTTCTTGGGGTCTGGAAGTAGAATAGCTTATTTAGATCCTATGGCTATGGACTATGGATCAAAATCCTGGTACCCTGGTGAAAATACTTGGCTTGCATGAATGTTCATCCCTTCATGTGACTCATGTGACATCATAGTGTTTGACCCGCAGATCAAACACACCAGTAGATATGAAGGCCAGGAAACAGCTGACCCCCTAACGTTGCGCGCTGCTAAAACTCGCCATTGTTGCACGCTTTGTATCCCGAACATTCCGTTTTTGTTACGATTTATATCATGTCATATCATATCATAATATCATACCATTAAGTACAATTCAAGACATTGTGAGTGCACGTGTATTCATATCCACTATATACTTATGTAACTATCTGTGTATTACGTATGGGTTTCGGAGATTCCAATTCTCATATCTTGTCTACCTTTCTTCTGGCTTAGTCCATGAATTTCCATGGAAATTACTGCTTCAACCTCCACATTTTGTTGACAAAATCTGCCATGACCAAGCTATTATCAAACCAAACACCACCACTCACGAGTCAGTTGGCCAACAAGCCCAGGATGATCCAATAGTAACAGTTTATAATCATAATAGTAATAAGACAACGTATGACAACATAAACTTGTGTTTTAATGTGAGGACAATCTTGAGATGTCACGCCCAACATACTCCCCACTGCACAGTGAAAAACTGATGCTGTGAGATGAAGCCACTGGCGGCTGAAACATTTTCATCAGATATATCAGTTGAACCAATCATTGGATCACTGGATTGGTTTAAGGGAAATTTTACGGAAAACATATTTGATGGGGAAAACCATGGTTTCCTGTAGATTTTCCCTTTAACCAATCCAGTGATTGGAACCAATCAGCTATTATCCATTGCTATCATCCATTCTTGTCCAATGATAATCGTATTTTTTGGGTTCACATCCAGATGTTTGCGACTTTCGCAAATTGAACAACATCCTATCCATCTAGTATGTTAGTCATCATCAACTAATTATGTTGATCGTTGAGATACTAATTATTAACATGGCCAACCTTAGATACTTATGATACTTGGCATTTTCTCGATACCGGTTGGTAAAAACAAAAAAAGTACAGCGGTATCATGCAAGGTTGCCCCAGTAATATGTTCATTAGCCAAGTATTGGTAGAGTTTTTACTGCTGCTAGTTGATCCACTGAAAAAATCCGTCGATATTTTCGGCAATTTCTGGACAAATCCATATTGATAAATGTGATTGGTGAATAATATCCCACTAACACCCTCATTAACATCCTCATTAACATTGCCATTCACATCCTCATTGACATCCTCATAAAAGTCCCAGTATATGCCACTATTTCTGTTGTTGAAAGAAAAGTTGTTCGACTTCAGTATTGCTAAATTGCTGTACAATTGATCCATCTCCAGATGATCTCAACTTATCCAGCATTACGACATTATTACTGCAGATTAATCCATTCTCCTCAACTCCAACTGCACCTCCTTATCACAGGCCACTTCTTCCGCCGCATCCAACTGCGACTTCAAATCTTCGCACTTTGCTTTGGCCTGGCACTGGCACCGCAGGAACCGGCAAAATGAAGTGGGGTTCATCCACCAAAAATTGGTCCACAGCAACCCCAAAATAGTCTTGGCACACTTGGAAACCTGGAAATTGTGCAGCTTGAACAACTTTTCTATCGCTTTGAGGGTACTATAAACAAAACAAAATTGATCAAACATGGGAGTTCATCAACAAATTGGGGGATTTAAGCAACACTTTGATGACTTAAGCCAAGATTTGAAGTTTGGAGTTTGGACCCTTTACTTTTATGGAATTTCACCAACATTCTTCGGGATTTGAGACACTAAATTTCGGACTTCACCGTCAAGGTGGGGTTCAGATTTTACCAACGTTGGGATTTCAACGAGCTGGTGATATAATCCAGGGGTTCTGCGATTTCCTTTTGCAGACATCACTTTTTGAACCACTAAGAAGTGATAATAAAAGGCTCCTGCGTAGAGACAAAACAATGGTAAATTGAAGGAGTCAATTGGCTACTAAGCACGAGGCCCAAAAATGTGCGCAATATACATGGGATGGTGGATTGATGTGCAACAAATCCACAAATGGTTGGAACAACGAATCAACGACAGGTCAGATCTATTGAAACAACGAGATCCACGAGGTAAGGGGCTGCGGACAAAGGGCCATCAAATGAAGTATACAAATATCATCACAAAGCCCTAGAAATAGGACACAACATCATGAAAACTCTGGTGGGAGCAACAAACATGTTGATTGTGCGTATTGTTATATAGTGTATTGATGTGTATTGTCATATATTACACAATGTGTTATCAATGATATGTGTATATATATATATATATATGTATGTGTATTACATAATTCCTACATATCATGACATACAACCTGTATTATGACGATTAATTAATCATTATCATTCTGATCAAATTAATGTACTATATATTGCTGTCATTGTGCTGATCAGCTCTAGGACGATGGCAACAACGATCATGAACACCACAACATCACTAGCGATGTTGAGACCTCCACGGCACCATTTATTACCGATGTCTTTCGACCGATCTGCGGCGGCAATGCTTTCGCCGTCTAGGTCTGCGGAGCAATGCACTAGAAGAGAGGCTGGATGACAACATGATAAAGAATTCAAAAGAGACCTTGCCGCGTGATTCAAATGGATGTTCAACTCATAAGCACCGCCACATCCTTCCAGTGAATTGTGGAGTTGCAAGACTCCATAGCTTTGTACAATCTTGTCGACAAGCTCAAACACTGGCAGTTGAACCCGCCAAAGGCACAAGAGAAAGGGCAACTAAGTAGCCTCTGCCATCCTAAACTGGCTAGGGCCAAATCCCAAAAACATTGAATAACTCAATACTCTGTAATTGAACGTTGTAGAACCTTCACAACTTGCCAAACACTGACAGAGTCTGCTTGTCAACCAACTCACCAAGGCTCACCGGACCAAACCACAGTCTGACATAGACGGCAACATCCAGCTAGACGTGATGGCAAGTGCTTGATTCATGGCCACGGGCCAGCTCAAGGCTACTGTTCGCTGTGACTCTCAGTCGCCAGGACACGACCGGGTTGGTTGCCGTGGGCCAAAAAACCAAGGTCTCAGCACGTGGAAATTGATTGGGATTGGTGAAAATGTTGGGACGCCCCCCAAACAACATGATGGTTTATCACGGTCTCTCACCATTCAGACCCGATTCAAAATCACCATACTTTTAGACAAACAAACCCATAGAGCATCAACAGGAGTCTCGAGAAGCATGGCACAGTCAAGTCAGCACAACCACACTGCGAGCAGTCTGGCGTTGTCGCCTGCCACGACATATCCATGGGTTGAGTTCTGGTTCACCACTGAGAGTTTCCAATGATCCATCAGAGGATGAGCCACTGGGTATATTATTGCCTACCGAACCAAATGCGTCCTAAGCTGAACCTAAAATCATACCCCGTCCGTAGAGATAACGGCTATGAACACAACGTGGATGGACTCGCTCTTTTTTTTCAGGCCATGACATGGTAAGAACTTATATATCCCAATGTTTTTCAGCCCACTTTTGTTGCTGAAATGTACCTGGGAATAAATCCCATGTTACAAGGTTTCACATCAGCATATCTGACATGGTCAAGCATCACGTAGAGATTTGATTTCCAACTCGGTAAACCCAAGAAACACCCCCTCTTTGAAGGTTCATGCAAACCCCAAACTGTATTAAACAATATTCAACATATCAAATGAAACATGATTGGCTTTGTCACCTAAACCAGTTTGGTAAACAGTATTCTTTATTGACTTATTGGGATCGTGTTGAGCCATTCTTTACTGGCTTTTCACACGTTCCTACAACAGTCCCCATGGCCTAGAAGTGGCCCTTCAAACAACTTTCACTGAACGACAGCAATTCTCAGCGTCACGCCATTGGTGCAGCTAGCTGTGCAAATCTCATACACTATGAAACATTAGGGTGCAACCATGTGGATACTTTCTTTTAAGGAACCACAGATCCACCTGCCAAATGCATGACTGCATTGTAGCACACATCTTACTGTCTTCAAATGAAGTACATGTAGAGACGTCCATACTCTATTGATATTCCTACGCACTACGCCTTCAATCGGACTAACTTTGTTCCTGTAGAAATCCAATGTGCCCTGGGCGATTGCGCACACAACCAAAGATGTGGTCATCAGAACTTCCACACTGGTCACTGGTCACCGCAATTATTCATATGTTAAGATGTCTTCGAAATCTAAGTCTAAACCTAAACAAGTATATATATATATATATACATACACGTAATTATATACATGTATATATAAATATATATATGCCCATATATATATATATGTGTGTTATACATATGTGTATCATAAATATGGATACTGAAGATTATCATCATTCACCCATGTGAAATGAGGATATCTGCAAATAGTTACCCCAATCCTAATGATTGATCTTGTGATATCGCGACATGAGGTCGCTAGTTTTTCTTATTCAGATACATGCATCGCAACTCGCTGAATAGCATTTGACTTTCAAGATTAAGCTGGTGCTATACAAAAAATATGACAACTATTTACGTAATGTGGCAAAGCAAAGAATAAGCCTACCATGTGGGGATGAATTCTATCCCATCCATTTGTCTGCATAAATTGTGTAATATGTTATTTTACTACAAATGCGGCTATTTTGTGATAGTTACCCTTTTCTCCTTTTCTAATCATCATTCCAGTGACCTCACAGTGAGTTCATAAGGGCCTCAAACCTCCAGGTACCCTACCGGCACCTCAACCCGTCTTGACCCCCAAGCCATCGATGGGCAACAAAACCTATGGTTGGTTGGTTCATTGGATTGGTTGAAGGGAAAAGCTACAGGAAACCATTGATTTTCCCATGAAATAATATGAAATATAGGGGTTTCCTGTAAATTTTCCCTTAAACCAATCCAATGATTGGTGGTTTTCAGCCATCCCAAAAATATTACTGTCATCCCAACCAATCATCTCAGGCGTAGAAGGGAGACACGGCTGCACAGCTGGCGTCGACACAACACTTCACTCAATTGCTACTCTCAGCAAATGCTACTTGCGAAGAGCACAACCACAAATGCCACAACAGTTGATCTCTATGCCACAACTTTGGTTTCACGCATGCCAATTCAAACATCTGAAAAACAGCTTGTTCGAACTAGTGCTGTTTATCAAGGCCCAACCAAATCTCATCAAATCTCCGAGGTTTCTTTCCGAAACCATGCTGTGCTCCGGCACGACTACAGGAGCTCTTTCTTTCGGAAACCCTTCTGAGCCATCAACTCCTGACGACCGGAGTTGAGCGTCAACCTATGATAAGACATAAACCGTTCTGCATCATTAAAATACATGATACATATATTTACTCATATAGTGCTGTATCATAATATGGTACAATATAGAATATACATATGTATGTATATATAATATTATATCTATATATATACATTCGCTACATTCATATGTATATCATATTCAATATTATATATATATATCTTGCACGTATTGGAGGGGCTCAAAGACTTTCAACTGAGCACGTGCTTTCATGGAAACGCTCAACGGCATCGAGGCGTGATTCTGATCACACATGGGAGTGATCCAATAGAGCGGAAGGGTCTGGTATCTGTTTCACTAACAAAATCAGCGGAAAACAATCTAAATAGGAAACCTAAAGGAACCACCAAGTATGGGTCAAAACTTACCTAGCCAGATCAAGAACTGAGGATCTTGATAAGTTTCAAGTTTCATCATTGTGTAGCTGACATTATGCTCATAATATTACAATCAGATTGATCGCCCATTAAGATTGGTAGCTTCTCTTTATTTTCAAGCCTTCAGGGGTTGCCGTCCCAGGATGTCACCTTTGCATGTGCGGTCACCATTGACTTCGTGCTTTTTTTGTCGGCGGCAAACAGTAAACAGTAAGAAAAGAATCCGGTTGGATCCCCCAAATAGAAAATCATCCACGCAACAAATCGAGTCTTTGAACCCGTTTTAAACAATGTTTGTGAATTTTGAGGACTTTTCCAAGTAATTATAAGATTTATAAGTAGAGGACAGAATGTGTTTTTCTAAACATGTTTGAAGCGACCCAGCAGCTTTACTCCTCATACCATTTTATTGTACCCCGATTCATTAGCCAAAACCTTTTGTTTTTTGGATAAACTCTCGGTTGGCGGCAGTCAATTCCGCATGATTATTTTTTTGCTGGGTCGCATCCCCATGTTTGATCCTTTTGGTTGCGGCAAGATGCGACAATCAACAACAACAAGAGATGAAGAGTTTGGAAGACCAAGTGGATCTCTATGAAGATTTGTTTTCCTTCAAACAACTTCAAAACATGGTTTTCGTCAGTCGTCCTGCAGCCCAACGAAGCTGTAGCCACTGATATCGATCCTGGGAGTAAAGCAGGTACCCTCCGGTAATCAAACATTGCAATGGACAATCCTCCCTTCATCGATGTTTTTCCCATTGAAACCTTCATTTTTGTGGGGGATTTGCAATTTCCAGGTTTGATTCCCGGGGGGAAGACATGTTTGGAAACTCAGGTCCCAGTGAGATTACTTTTCGCACTTGGATGCGACGAATCTTTGGATGTGCGTCCCGCTTAAACCCATCCCCCTGATACTCATCATTCCGCAATTCATGATGTTGCATGATGTTGGGTCCATTTAAGGTAGGTTTTTTCATAGAGGAATGGAAGTCTGTGATTAGCATGTGTGTTTTTTAATGGGGTTCTACATGTTTGATGAACAAAGAAGCAAAACACATGCTGTTTTCCCTTTACTTGGCTCTACCATGATGTGGTTAATATGCTGTAAGATAGTGTCCCCAGACACTGTCCATCTCTGTCCCTTTTGCATTTGCAATGCAACAAAGAATACTTGCAATCTATCTGCAGAAACTGACACTCGTTATTGACCATTAATTAAGTGGGTGCCCTCCATGTAGGTGACATCTTTTCTTGGAGCACAGATCTCCATCCAAAAACAAAAACAGCATTTGGTCAAAGATGGGGATGGGTCCAAACATGTCAAGAGTTGAAGTAACAGTATGTAAATATATATATATATATAAGATACGTAATATCTACGCCTCCAATCCATGAACGTTGCTTGAACCATCCATCTACAACTCGGACAGAAGACACCACATGATCTTCAACAGGCAAAATCCACACATGATGGCAATGAGGCTTTCCGAAGTGAAACGCGGGACCCATCTTCTGTCAGTTTCCAAGTTATTGGCATATCAATTGGTTCCCCAAGGCAAAGGCCGGACCAGAAGTCCAGAAGTCTAATGTTTTGAGGGAAACCTAATTTTCAAGGGAAATCTCAGCGGTTTTGAGGGCCAAAGAACATCTTCGGACACCTCCAAACCTCCAAATGTTCGGCTTGGGGGGTGACCAAACCACCCAAGATGTTTTCCTGCTCACCAGCCGCCCAGGATTCTAATGAAACGATGCTAATACAGTGAAACGATGCAAATATTCTAATATAGTGAAACGATGGTGGCTTTACCAAATTGAAACATGGCACACTGCACATTCAACAACAATGAAAACATTTTGAGAGAATCCACCACAAGAGCAACCATGCCAAGGCCAGAAACGGCCAACAATCAGATAGATCCATTTCTCCTATCAGGGCGGCCGCGGTTTCACCTGCCAAGTTGATAGCAGCTATGAGCACCGCAGCCACAAAACCCACAAGAATGGCAGCCAAAATTCTGGGCACTGTCCTGCAATTTGCTTAAGGGTGCCAGGAAAAATACAAACCAAAAAAACTCAAATTATATATATATATATGTATATGTATATATATATATATGTATACATACAATCCTATATACATATACAATCATCTATACATATAATATACATATATAATCATATATACACATGTCATACAAATACATATCATACAAATATATAGATTCCCAAAGTTCTGGATTAACCACCGGGGAAAAAAAATATAAAAACATTTACCAAAAAGTCCATGCAAATCCAGGTTTCACCATCAAAAGGAAACCTAGCTTCACCATCACCGTCGTTACAATGAGAAGCATGATAAAGATAGTGATGATAGCCAAGAAATAAAATCGCGTGACCGCCGCGACACATCTCCAGATTTTCAGCATTGGTTCGGTACTCTGCAAAAGCCACAAATTCTTCATCCATGTCACACTGTCACAAAGGTAAGGTGAAAAAATGCCACATGAAAGAAACAACATGGTGGACCGGGGCATCATCATGTTCACAGCAAGTTGTGTTCGAATTTGCTGGCCAAGAGTTGTTTGAACTTCCCGGTCGAACTTCTCCAAATGCTCCTCCTCCTCCCCCTTCGCATACCACCACTTCAATGCATCAAACACCAGCGCTCGGTCACACAGCAAAGTTTGACAGGTTTCTGGGTGCTGATGGTGGTTCGTGCAGCAGAAACAGTCAGAATCCTTCACACTAAACTCATGCAGCTGCCGATTGATATCCTGAATCTCCGCCCACACTCCCAATAGCAGATACTCCAAAACACAAATGCAAAAAATGGAAAATAGGGCAAGGGGGATGTCAGCTGTATTGCCAACTATCGTGGCTGATTGTGGCGGCCGAAGTCCAACAGACGCGGCCCACCAGGAAAATTGTACTGCAACAACAAAAACCACAGCCCCTACAATCATTACAAGCTGGAACCCTGCTGTTGCCGCAGGCAGGACAACCACTCGTTGTTTCTTTTTTGTTTCGCTCTTCCGCAGGAAAGCAGCAACCTCGAAGCAACACCAAAGACGGCTAAAGTACCGCGACGACCATAGGATGGTCAACTCTCCTGAGTGATCCAGAAACGTGGATCGTGCTGCGCGATGCATAGCTTGTCAAGGAACGCGATCTTTGGCCTTCCGAAGAGACCACGGACTGTCTGCCAAAAGCAGAGGAAAAACACACAGACCGCTAGCGGCAAAAGGGAAATCAGATTTGTAGTCCGGGTATCGTTGTTAGTAGCAGTTTCTATATCCTGCCACGGGGTTTCTCTGCCGAGACCAACAATCACTGCACATACCACTGCTGCAAATGTTGCAGCATGGGCATTGAAATAGATCATCATGACCACGACCTTTCTTGCTCGAGAAGTGTTCCAGTCATGGCTCAGAAAGTTGTCAATCTTGGACACCTGGAAACTCAGACCATAGTCACGTCTTTGGATCTCATACATGCCTTGTGCTGAGTTTGCAAAATGTTTGCCCCATCCACTGGTCGACAATCACAAAAAAAGACACTCCACGAAGCAGGGATCCATTCCTTGGAGGAGCTGATTGTCAACAGGTTCCGGCGAGGCCGCCCCCAACTTTGCTGGAAGCCTTTCCTCGCCCAGCAGTTTTCAGGCTCTGAGGCCGTTGGAAACGCAGCTGAGCGATCAGAAGTTGCAAGAGTCGCCAGTCGCACCAATTACTAGGTACTATGACAACTTGCACCTGAAGCAACAAAGAAGATCCAGGTATGCATGGTGATGGATGGACATGGATGGATGCGGTTGAATGCATCTGATCACTTTTCTGGATTTAAACCATGATAGACTATAGATATTGAAGGTACTTTTGATTCTAGAAAGTGGCGAAAATGCTTTACCACTTCAACTTGATCATCCTAAGATCTGGGCAAATTACGTGGGAAATCATAGGCCAAAAACAGATGCCAGGCTTTTTGGGTGATCCCCCACGTCTGTTTACGAAGGGCCTGTGAGGTCGAGTGGTGATTTATCTGGAAATGTCTCGCTTAAAATCACCTTGGGAAGGGATTGCAGTAGTAACCCAACCAGCAGATAGACATGTAGGTGAACTTATCATTGTTCATCATTAATTTCAGGTTCGGATTCTTGCTGTTCTAAGGATTATATATGGTTGACCATATATTATATACACATACATCATGTATCTTGTATGTTGTGTATTTGATATATGCAGACACATATAGAGTGTATCTATTACAGTATAATATATATATATGTATACACTATATCATTCAAATACATCGTACATTAGTTTATACATATCCTACAATATTATATACAGTATGTATACTACATGTATATATACATTAACTATGTTATATATATACACATATCATACATGCGCATATATGTGCATCAAGACAAATAAGCAACCGTCCGTCACATCATTCTGCTCTCCGACCATGATGTCACCAAGCATCGACTCGGTATCCTTGCCGTTCTCGTCCAAGAGATAGAACACGGGCGGATGATGAGGAACGAAGTTGAGCCTCTTGCATCGGCCACCAGGGGTGTTACACTGGGGTAACAACACGAGATGGAAAGCAATGGTTTCATGTTTGGAAAATGATCTACTTAGATTGTGGGTTTTCCAGATGTTAGTTTACAGTAGGGTAAGAAATGGGATTTTGCAATCCCTTCCATCATCTTCCGTCTCTTTCAAATATCAAATCTATACCATTGAATACCCTGAGAAACCCTGATTTAGCGTTGGATCTACTGTATATATCTATATTTGGGGCCCAATATCATTGGGGATTAAAAGGCAATGGGTTGGGTTGGATGTAAATAAGCAACACAAACGGTAGTAAATGGGGACAGAATGGGGATATAATGGATTTGGATATGCGGCAACCAACCATTTGAGGAGGATAGCATGCTGATGTAATGGGAGATAACCAGCCAAGAATATGACATGAGGTTGTCTAGTGCAGGCAATGGGGAACCCAACATGTAACCATGCATCGCGCAATATAGTTCAGCCCTTGGTGAAACTACACACTCCATACCCATAGGGGTTTGTCCAAGAATCGGGGGGCATACCACCAATTTTGACGGTTTACCCTCCAGTAAATTAACATAGACCCTGGCAAATAGGGGTTGGAAGATTAGTTTCCACTAGAACATGGTTATTTCATTTTCAGGAATTTATGTTAATTTACCAGAGGGTAGTGGATGGGTAATGATGGGTACAATATCATTGAACATGCAATTTAGGGGTCCGCTGGAGACAAACCCATATCTCAAGTGAGCTATGAACAATACGACCGTTTTCCCCATGGAGTATTGGTTGGAAACCAACATATTCTGATGGGCTTTAAACTTTACTACTCTCCAATAAGCCAGTTCCTATAACCCACTATATCAACACATACACAGAGTGTTTAATGGCTCCATGTCTTAGATTTGCTTCAGGACACCCCAAAACATCAAACAGATTGTCCATAGATTCCCCAGTCATCCTGGATTTCCCATTAGGAAAAACAACGAAAATCATCATCTTCAGCAAATCCAAGATAGTTGATTTTCCCATTTAGCACCTCTATTGATAGCTAAGTTTTTCCTGGATTTGTCCTATGTTGTCCTATAGTTTTCTATGATTCTCATATCATCTTCAGCAAATCCGGCTCCATATTCAAAGTCCAAGAGACCGAAGCCCAACGTAAGAGTCAGCATTGCCTTCGCCCAAGACGAATCGCCTCACCTGCCATCGAAATTCGATGGACTTCGCAGGATTTTCCTGGGGAATATAGTGAGAATGTCATAAGGAAATCCATCTGATTCTTCAATCAACTAGGGAATGAATAGGGAAAATCATCTATAAAATTCGGAATATCATGGGAATACACAGTAGTTGGAATGTCATGGGGATCAAATGGGGATATATCATGGGGATATATAGTGGGAATAGGGATATAATGGGGATATATTAACCAAGAATATGGAATATGAGGGAATTTGGATGAATTCAGCGGCTGTAATTTGGGTTTAGGGATGCTTCATTATCAGTTTGCCACATTCGATTGTGGATATGATATGCCCATGGGCTCATGGGTCACAACCTGTGGAATCCCCTGGCTTTCATGCCGAAATAGCTGTTGTTCTTGTGGATGCTCATCCCCCAAAGTACCGTTTCTTGTTTTTCATGGGTTTTGATCCATCTCCATATCTGGAGCTTTGTTTCATTTTGATGTTTCCATCAATTCAGACGGCCCTGCAAGTGCCATTCGCCCGATTTGCATCGGATTCCTTAGTATCTTGAGATGGTACTTAGATGGAACATGGGATTGTTTGGCTGGTTAGTAACTCAGTTATAACCACTAGTTAGTAACTCAGTTATAACATGTTATAACCACTATATACCCATGTATAACCCAGTTACCAACCGGTCCGCTTATCTCATGGCCCATCTACGTTACATTGGATTTCAATCTGGAAACATGTATGTGCGTATACTCTGGGATATGCCTTGGGCCACTAGTGACCCAATGCCGCTTGAACAAATGGTCCTGAACCTGACATTTTTCTTTGCGATCCATTTCCATGATGTCAACTGTGAGTTTCAAACATTTTGAAGCACTAGAGTCCACTTGTAGTTTCTACATCAAAGCGCCAGAATTGATGGATCATGACTATAGCTCCATGAGAATCTCCAACAATATCAGAGCTGCAGTTTCCCCTTCTTCCCAGTGAGACGCTATCATCCCCAAAGTCATCAACTGGGCGGGATAAACCAACTATCCCCAGTCATGGTAGGTTCATGGCATTGGATTCACCAAACTAGAAATGGTGGATTTAGAACATATCTGCGTTTCTGTACCGCATGGTCATTGACTCATTTCACAACCACTCAGCTGCCCAGGTTTTCAGTTCACCTCGGGCAGTTGATCCAAACGTCAGCCACTGCAGGTGCGAATCTCACCCTTGTACTTCTTGGCTTCTTTACCTCAATGGTTTGCACACAAGAAATCAGGGTGTATAGCTGGGAAGATCATCTATCAATGGGTGATTTAATGATGAAACCTCTAGAAGCTTCATAAAGCTAAACCGTTTGTGACTTGAAATGTTGACCAACTAAATATGTGGAAACACAATATAATCTGGTATGCTGTAATTTAACAGTTTGCCATCGAAAAACTAACCATAAAGCTAGATGATTTTGCTATCATTTCCATTGCTATTTTCAATGGGGAAATGTTCGATTCCCAGACATCAAACCAAAGGCTTTCCTGCAGAATTTCCCGTCAATCAACTCTGAGAATACCTCATTTTCCGCTATCCTCCGCTTGGGAAAACTCTTGAAATCTTGCTGGCTCGCTGTGGAGATATCTTCATATCCTGTTGGATTCCCAATTTAGTTTGATATGTGCCCATTCACAAACCCATATCCCAGTCACTGGGCTGTGGTTGAAACACAAAGGCAAACCTTCTAAGTTCGTCTTTTGATATCTTTTAATCATCCCATTGCTTCCCACCAAGAAAATATCAGAAACAACCCCACGAATCGGTGGTCTACCCAAACGCCCTAGGTCTCCAACGTTTGAAGCCCTTGGAGACCAACAAATCGTGGATCCTGGGCCGCCAAAATCCGCTTGGCAAATTTCTTAGGGCTTCACTCAGAAAACAACCCATATAGGACTGGGTCATTCAAGAATTAGGACCCAAAACGAACGTATACATTTTTGGAGAGATTCTATGAGAAAAATATGGATGGGTCAACATTATTCACAATGATTGACCCGCCAAAGTGCATGGCTCAAGATCAAAAATGACAAGTTAGGCCCATTGGTGCCCCGATCTTGAATGATTTTGACGCATGCTGCATACCCAACTTGGGAGTCTACGCACCTAAGGGATCCTAAGGGAAGAATTGCCGATTCCACTGTCTGCTGATCCGACGTGTTTCTTTTGCAGTGAGGTCTACGGGAAATGCCTATGAAGTCACTATCCATCATCTGATACGAAGCTGAGATTATTGAGTAGGTGTGTTTTTCAGATTCAACTTCAATGAATTGGCTATGGCTCAAACTTATTGACCCTATAATTGGTTGGTTTATCTTAATTTACCATCAAACGTGACCATTTTTGGTACCATATTTTTTGAGCCATAGCCAATTCTGAATTCATTATGCTGATTTGCAGAACCTTTTTGATCCAACTCCTCAGGCAGCGGCATGAGATTTCTCCAACTTTCTTCAGGCATGTCATCGATGTGAAAAACATATAAGGACTATGACAGGATGGTACGGTACGTGTTATCCTCTGGTAAACTGTTGCATAACTATGGAAAATCACCATTTTTTATGCGAAAATCAACTATTTCTATGGCCATTTTCAATAGCAAACTGTTATATCAATTACCAGAGGCTACCTGTTCGTGCCAAGAACCTGGCAGAGTCCTCCCTGCACTGGTCAACTGATGAGACTTCTCATATTCGACCACTGTGTATATATAATATATAGTAATATATATATATATAGTCTATATACACTGTCTATTTAACGTAGTGAACTGGAAAACAACCAAGTCTAATAGGTAAAAAAACATCATAAATCATCGAACATAATTAAATGGACCATGACATAATGACTTCCATAGCAAACTGTTGAATAACCAGAGGGTATCATTTAAAAATAATCCGCGTTAAACTCCTGAGATTTGGAACTTGCCCACCTTTCTCGACCGTGCCGAGACTCTGTTGAGTGGTGTAGCGCCCCAGATCCAAACGTTCCATTTCCTCTCCATGCCTCGGAGATGGAGGATCAGAATCCTGCAGGGAACTCCCGGCTGCCCTATTCCGATCAGAAAACATGGTTTTAACATGGTTTAAATTTTAAACTAATTTAGACTGAAGTAGCCGCCCCAAAAAAATGAAAAAACAATAATCCACTCAAGACAATGATAAGTGATAATTGGAGATATAAATGGTGTTTCTATCTTTGCTTGGGATTTTAATCACCAACTACATAATTATGGTGATTCAATTCAAACCATGATATATTCCATCAATACTGGGGAATTAAATACTCTCTGACAAATGTTGGTTCTTGGATGTTCTGGGATGCATGCTATTTACCAATCCAATGCCCCGAAAAAATATCACATCGACAGTATGGCTACAATCCATCCACTCATGTGTATCCTGGCCGGTGTTTATATATTTTAGAAGTGTAAGGCCTCAAGTTGCCCATAAAGGCCACCATCAACATCCATTAAGCAAGTTCAGAAGTCTTCATTCAAACCCCATGGGTGTTGCCTCGGGCCCAGGATCATAAAAAGCGCGGTTCGTCACCAAAAATATCCAAAAATGGGTTGCTGCTTGAGTCAAACATGGAGAATATACCCACATCCTCCAACATGGCCATTTCACGAGGGGAAAATGATGATCAATTTGAACATATGTCATTTCAATTAACGGCTACCCTGTTGGAACCCATCCAGTTTCACACCCTCGCAGCAACAGGCCACTGGTTAAAGAAGACCAAATCCGGGTTGTGGTGGGGAATGAAGTTCACCTTGCGAACTAAGCGCACAAAAGGGCTGAGATGAGCTGAACTCAGAGTATTTCCCCGAATAATGTCATGTGTTATGTCTTGCCACCAAAAACAAGACCAGCGATACATGTGGTGCCTTCAATTCTGACCCAAAAAACACCATAGGGGATGCATGAAACTTGTGGGCACAATCTCAAGGATCATCATCATCACAAAAAAAACATTCCTGAAGATGTGGAAACCACGTTGAACCCTGAAAGTGAACAACGGGCCAATATTGGGGAAGATCGTGCGTGCAGGTCACCCCAAAAAATGTGTCGGATTGGCTCATTGGTAAATCAATAAAAACCATGAAAATTAAGAGTGCACAGTGCCCCCCAGATGGTGAACAGCATTTTCCAGGTGAAAAAGATGCTGAATAAAACCACAATCTCCAGTTTTCCCATGATTTGAACCACTGCTGTATTCCTTGGGAAAGGCCACAGAAAAAGGCACCAAACATCATGCCACCCTCCGGCGCTTATTTCGACACCTTCAATCCCACATAGGTGTCAGCATGCCCGGGCTCCTTGATGAAGCGTCGGGCCTGGCCGATGCAACGGTCATCTCAACTCTCAAAGTTGGGGAGGAGTTTCTAATGGTTACCCTCCGGTGATTTTTTCACGTCGCTGCGTATGGAACAATGCCGCATCTACAAATGATTTACCTCTTAGAAATGATGATATTCCATGGCTATGTTATATAATTTTTCATACCGCTATCCCAAAAAGCAAAAAATCTAAGGGAATGGCTGGGAACCACCATGTCCCATGATTTTTTTTGTGAAGGTTGCAAATGGATATCTCCATGGATGCCTAAACATCTTAAACCATCGCATGTTTGGGGACCTTTTGGGCAAACATTTGACATGACCGGTATGAGAAGAGGCCAACATAACATAGCTACCCGTTGCCTTAAAAACCCTCACCACAGTTTTGTTTTGGGGGATGGATGCAGTATTTATGTCTTCATCGATGTATCCATCTGTTGGCCAAATGTAACCTATCCACCATTTGCCAACATTTTGCCAGAACATCTTAGAACTGCAATCACTGAAGATCACTGAAGTCAGAGGTTCTATCCAAGTGATGCCATAGAGAGAAACCTTGAGAGTACACTCCCAGCAAATAATTCCCCGTGGCTCAGAACAATGAATAACTTTAAATATATAATAAACCATCTGTGAATTAATTTGGGACTGTCTGAAAATAGGAGACACTGTACCTCCAAATGGCAATTTGAGGGGGAACATGATGATTCATGATGATTAAGCATCAAATTTTGAGGTATCCTATTTTCAGACAAACACGACCAATCCATTTGTACCCTATTGTTGATCGCGCTACTCATTTAGGAATGGACATCCCATTCTTCCGGTTTCCTGAAAATGTCATGGACCGTACACTATCCCACTGGCTGATCCATGCCCCGAATTCCGGTCCTCTGGGAATTCTCTTCAAGAAAAACACCTATTGATTTTGCTGGAATAAATAGAACATATAATATAATATAATATAATATAATATGATATAATATAATAAAATATAATATAATATAATATAATATAATATAATGTAATATAATATAATATAAATATAATATAATATAATATAATACAATATAATATAATATAATATAATATAAATATAAACATAAATATAAAATAATATAATATAATATAAATATAATATAATACAATATAATATAATAATATATAATATAATATAATATAATATATAATATAATATAAATATAATATAAATAAAATATAATATAATATAATATAATATAATACAATATAATATAATATAATATAATACAATATAATATAATATAATATAATACAATTTAATATAATACAATATAATACAATACAATATTATATAATATAATATAATATAATATAATACAATATAATATAATATAATATAATATAACATAATATAATATAATATAATATAATACAATATAATATAATATAATATAATACAATATAATATAATATAATATAATATAATACAATTTAATATAATACAATATAATACAATACAATATTATATAATATAATATAATACAATATAATATAATATAATATAATATAATATAATATAATATGATATAATATAATACAATATAATATAATATAATATAATATAATATAATATATGTAGTATATGTTCTCCCCATTTTTGCCAGGTATCTCTCCCCCTAAAAAAACGGGGTTTCTTAAGTCCTGGGGGATGCCCAGTCGCCACCAGTGTCCATCGGCCTCAGGTAGTTGGTTCAAGCGTCAGCCAGAACAACTCCTCGGGTGTCGGATGGGGGTGCAGTTGAGGTTACCACTAGATATAGCCATGGTATTTTAACCCCATAACTTGGGATATAAACTCTGAGACTATGAATACTTCACGGACCTGAACATAGCTGAAATAGAGACATTTGGGGATGCTTCACCATCAGCAGGAAGAACTTCAGGAGGACCAAGTCGTGAATGCTGAGTGGTCAAACACTGCTCTGGATGGCTGATATCAGCACAAACCAAATGCAAGGTAAGAGCCGCCGAACTCGCACACCCTGAATGCTTCGCATCCATCAGCAGTTGTCGCAACGATGACCCCTGACGAATCCCCAAGTGAGCATTAAAGTCAGCATGTGACAACGGAGCATCAGCCGGGATGTATTGAACAGTCACTTGAAAGTTGTCCGGATCACCATCGTCAACAATCGGCATTTACCGATCCATACTGGCCAAAGTCCAAACTGTTCAAAAAACAGAGTGCCAATTGAATACCAATGCCAGGGCTTTACACCGATGCAGCAAATGTTACAATGAAAATAGCCAGACCAAGCCAATCACTGCAACGAACAGCCCAGAGAACGGTCATTCTAATTCATCAGGATAAGGTGCTGGGATATGATTGGCAGGGGTGCTCCAATCTAGGGTAAATGACAGCACAAGCGGGGTGGGGCGGAAATCGGTGTTTTACCTCTTGATTATTGATTGACCAAGTTTCGTGTGTATTTGTGGCGTTGGGAGCAAGTGTGATGGGATTAGGATCATTTTGGGTGGTCAGAGGCGCGAAAAAATCTCTTTCAATTTTCCAGCGTAAGCCCCTGAAATCAGGAGCATCAGCATCATCAAACCGACAATAAACCACTATGAGAACCCCAATTCTTCATGGTCAGATCCTATTGATCCATGCCAAGTCGAAAAAATCGCACCATCTCACAGTCATCTCCCCCAGCGTTCTTCATCCTCCTTCCTTGAACCAGTTTTCAATAATCCTTCTTTATCATGGTTTACCGTCAAATCGGTTTGAACCTGCGATTTAACGGATTTACCCTGTGACCATGTCTATGGGGGGACATGATGCCTCATCACTGAATTGTGTGCCTCAAAATGTTCAGACACACATGTCATATCATATATCCATCATATCCCAATTTTCTGGTGAACAAATAAACCGCTATTTCATAGTAAAGTCTCATTATATCACCACCATATCACCATTCTTCACCATCCTCAAAAATCACACTGAAACCATCAAATCAAACCAACATGAAACCATTCATCTGGAAGATATTTCACCAACCTGAAAACCCAAAACACATTTGAGCATAATCCCTGTCATTTCCCCTTATTTGGCAAAACCATCATCCCAGCGACGTTAGAACTGGTTGAAACCACCATCTTGCTCTAACACCAAATGACCCAAATGTAGCTAAATATTCCATACATGGAGCATCTGGAATCTCCATATGTTGCCGGAATATGCACTCTGGATGATTTTTTTCCAGCTATAGACCTCCATTGAGTTCGTGGATTTCTCCATTTGGGTGGTTATAAGACATCATTAAAACCTCAAGGAATCTCCATCCAGATCCATCCGCCCAGGCGCTGTATCTCTGCACTCCAGGCTCCCGCCACGCCCATACCGCCGTCCATGTCATTCTCCGCAGACTGAGGGCAGCAAGTCTTCCACGAAATGTTACCCTCTGCTAATCAAACACATAGCAATTGAACATGGTTCTACAAATGAAGGCTTTCATATGTTTTCATAGGAAAATTCTTTATCAATGGGCATTTATCAAATATAGCTATGGAAAATGACCTATTTACAGATGATTTATCATTAGGTTTACTTATCCAAAAATTGAAATTTCACCAAGCTATAGTTCGATGATTCTCCCAGCAAACCTTACCTCCATGGCTAGGCCACGGGGATTTCCCAGCGGACCGCCATGTTTGATGACATTGGAGGACAAGAATTTCACCAGGAGTCGGCACACCAAACAGATCCAACAGCTTCTGATTGGCCACTTCTCCCATCAAAATTTGATCCAGGAGTCATGGAAGATCTTATTAAAGGAATGCCCAGCAAAATTTCGGAAGTCTGTCTTACGGGTCAGACACCCATCATGAAGAATTGGACCTCCAACTTCACAAATCTTGGGGTCCAAATCGGTAGATTCAGATAGCTGTGTAGCTTGGTGACAAACGTGTTGATCTGTGGTCACCAAAAGACCGCAACAAATTTTGACCCATACCTGTACTATCCAGAATTACCCAGATCTATGCATATATCATTTTTTTCCTGGTTTGAAGCATCTTAAATCCTCATCGTTGCAGGTTGAACCCTCATTGTTTGCGAGGTGAAAAAAGGATCCCCGTCCTGCTTTCTCCCGCCAGAGAACGCACCTCCAATCGCAAGTTCAAGAACTGTACCAAGTGATCCGACTTCCAATCTGCCAGCAGGTTGATCCATGGGACGCATCATTCACGCCCTCATTGAGGGATAAGTTCAACGAAGGTCGTATCATTGGAGCCACCGGATTGAACACGTGCTCCTAAATCATCCATATTTTGGTGCTGGTACTAAACTATACATTTTACAAGGACTAAAACATCTAATGTGGGTAAAACAACAATAAACCACTCATTTGGGAATGGTTGTTACTACCTATTTATGTTGAAATTGGAGATGGATTATCATTGCTTTACCAACATTATTGTCTGGTGGTCAACAGTGCCTGAAAGTCAGTCGAATGCGAGAAAACGTCCTCAAAAAGATCATCAAACACAGCCGGGTAGGAACACAACTCCTGAAATGTTGGCTTACAACTTAGATTGATATTGCATATAGGTATATAATATATGTAAATACATATATACACTACCTTGGTGGCTTATCATTATATATATCAAATTATATCACTTCACTGTGTGTTGAGACAATTTGAGACCTATCCCATGACTTTCTTTGGCTTTGAGGACCTCATATGGGGCTATCCTGCAAGTACCTCTGCCTACTTTTCTATTCTTTTGTCACAAGCACGTTTGCATCAAGAATAATCAACATGAAACGGAATGAACAAAATCCATACATTGAGAACACATCGAATAAAGTAAAATACACTATCGTATTTTTGTATATGTACATCGAGAGAGAGAGAGAGGTATAGATGAAATTACATAAATCTGAGCAGCATGGCCTCTATAAATAGAATCCTCCACCTTTCCTCAGGGCCCCACCAGCTACCTCGCACATCTGCACGCAGTACACGTCCAGATCCATCCGTTGTCTCCAATTCAACCGCGGGGGACGAACCAGCTTGATAGTCCACCTGGCTTGGTCCTCCATCTGCTTTCCCAACACCAACCATTGGACATACCGTATAGGATTCAATGGGATTCAGTGGGGATTTAATGAATTTTAATGGGATTTAATGGGATTAATGGGATTTAATGGGGATTTAACTTCACCATCAACAATCCTGATTTTTCATGGAAAATGGGGATTTGATCACCAAACTTGCTAGTCAATGGATTAATGCAAGGGGAAAAAATACAGGGCAACGTTCATTTACCCATCAAATAGAGCATCTTGCCTGCAGGTTGTTTCCCTTCAACCAATTCTGGGAATGATGGGACGGGATACCATTTACTGGATATAATGGGGGATATAATGGGGATGTGATTGGGGTTGTAATGGAAATATTATCAGATATATTACCAGATAATAATATGGCCTATGACTAGTACATGAAAATGATGAAAAAGGAAGCAGCACACGATCCACTGGTTAAGAACCTCATCTTCCACATTCATATCCAACCACTAGATTTACATGCTGCTTCATTTCTGTGCTTAGTTTGACAAAACGAGCCTCGAACATGGCCTCCATTCGGATCACGTCTCGAAATAGCAACTGTAGGTGGATCTTCCACTTCCATTAATTTACTTTCCCGGGCAAGCCAGAGGAAGTAGAAAAACACTTAGACAGGAAGTGACAGAAAATGATAGGCATGTGTGTGTCTTCTCAGATTTTGGGAGGCTCTAGTTGTTACATTAGCATAAACACTAGATACACTGGTGAAATACTAGTTGGCATAAAGTTGCTATTGTAAAGGTTGGCATTAAAAACATGCTAACATCATTGAGATAGAGATACCCTCCGGTAAACTAACACAGCTATGGAAAATCCCCCTTTTTAATGGGAAAATCCACTATTTCTATTCGCCATTTTCAATAGCAAACTGTTAGTTTTACCAGAGGGTACCCTCTGGTAATCAAACATAGCAATTGAAAATCCCCTAAAAATAGAGGTTTCAATAGGAAAATCATCTATAAATGGAGGATTCTCAATTGCCATGTTTGATTACCAGAGGCTAATAAGATTCACCAACCCCTATCCCAGTTGCTGCTCCAACTTCAAATCATCCCACGGGGCTCTGCTTCCCCCTCCGTGTTTGTTGCTTGACATGAACCCCCATGAACTATGTCGTATCTATCCCATCAATCAAACGGTGGCAGGTATGTTTGCTAGTATCTAAACCCCCTTAGCTATAGATCTGGGATGATCTGGGTGTATTAAATAAGAATTCACTGACCTGAAACGCTTAAGGCTATTTTGGGATAGTTACCCCGAACCCAAAACATTCCAATGAGGTCGCAGTGAGGTCGTTATAATTTACCAGAAAGATAATAGATGTTGGTAAAGCAATAATAAACCATCGCCTAAATCACCATAAATAGATATAAATAGGTGGTATATACCATTCCCAGTCATGGGTGGTTTATGATTGTTTCACCCACATTAGATGTAACTGCTGAACAAAACCAACTGAGCTAGGTTGCACACCTCCAGGTTGCGAATGCGGGGAGCTTTTCTCTTGATGAAGTCGTGAAGGTCCTACAGGACTCGCGAACGCAAGACGCTTCAGGAGGCAGGTGTCCCACTAGGATTAGAGTAGTTTCAAGGGTATTTTACGGTTGAAACCATGTGTTTCCCTGCTTTTTGCTTAAACAAATTGGAAATGAAGGGACAAATCACATGTGAAAACTGCTCTTTCCTTTGATTGTTTTATTCCATAGACGGCCCCCACGTGATGGGGCTATGTTAGAGGGGAGTCTTCGACCTTGGAACTATGAAGTTACCCAAGGTTTACCCAGTGGCAGAGACAGGAAGCTCTACTCCCTGCTCGGGGGGTTGGAGGCTACTTTCCATGTAAACTTGGTCATTTCGAGGTCTATCTTGGTTGAGGGAATGGTGTAAGCATAGTCCATCCAAAACCAGTTGGAGGTAGCCAGGACTCCACCGGTTTGCCCTGGCCTAGGAGGTACCCACTTTTGGATTCTCTTGTGGGTCCCCTTGTTCATCTGATTCGTTTGGGGCATCATCCCAAATGGAAAGAACATGTTGACACGTTCCAAAACCATGAGCCAGTAAACAGCAACACAACCAAAGGTTAACTGGTAGAGTCGAGCAGTTTGGATTGGTGGGTTGGAACTGGTAGAAACACGATTGAAGAGGTTTCTAGGGTCCTAATTAATTTGTTCGGCCATTTTTGAGGACGGTTCTTCTTCATAATTGTCTATCAAGTTTGCGCAACCATAAGGTCACTACAAGTTACCAACATCCATCTTTATATGATCAATGTTGGAATACGGCTGAGACAGTACTTCATTTGTTCATAATATTCCTCTTCAATTTCGGCAAACTCATCGCTTATGGGAGGCTTCGGGCAAGCTCCAAGCCCTGTAGCCCACCTGTGAGGCAAGATCTAAAGCCTCCAGCTAGTTCTGATTGTGAAATTGCGCTCCATGAAACTGGCAAATCATTCACCTATCTGCATAACATGTATCTATACTATTACTATTACAATATATAATGCTTATTCTATTCTGAATCCACAGAAATCCTAAACCAAGCAGTCAATCCCCAGTCCACTTCAGTCGCGGCCTGCAAAGATTCTGTGATCCAAGGTAATGAAAGTTGGTCGATCATTTTCAGAAATGTCCTTAAAAATAGACAACTAAACAAACCATCACACACATCATTCTGCACTAGTCTGTATGTATGTATGTGTATATTATATGTGTGTGTGTGTGTGCAAAACCTTATTTCAAGCAGGATGAACACCAAATCCTCCATGAAAATCACTAGTCCAGAACAAATATATCATAATATATCCAAATATCAACTAACGTTTTTACCATTGATCCACCCAATATTAACTAACTGTCAGCCTTTCACCCCACGCTCCGGCCCTTGCCGGAGCCGAAAACAGCGGTGCCGCTCCTGGTCTCTCTCCTGCTGCTGGGCATCTGCAATGAGCCGAGCCTGGAAGAGGAAGAGCTGGGAAGCCAAGAAAATTTCATGGTGTATATAGGATAGGTTATTTGAAAAAAAACATGTTGATACATAGACATCTGTAGTATTTCTGTAGTATTCTATTATAATCTATTATATGCACAATATATGTATATATATATATTTATGTATTGCTGGGATAAGTGAACAAAATTCATCAACCT
The DNA here is from genome assembly GCA_003297045.1 of Symbiodinium sp. clade C Y103. Lineage (NCBI taxonomy): Eukaryota > Dinophyceae > Suessiales > Symbiodiniaceae > Cladocopium > Cladocopium sp. clade C. The sequence continues at coordinate 89,896 of BGPT01001874.1, forward strand.
CCAACAAAAAATATAAGAGCATGTAAGACATGCAGCTGATGAGTTCGTTGTGAGTCTAGCTATGTTTCCATTGACATGTGTAGCCATTGGCAATATTCAAGGGAGAACTGCATTTCTATCCACCTCATTTCACATATAGCTATTGCGTGATCTTTGTCTTTGAAATAAACATGTGTTGTTTGATAGACATGCTCTCGGAAGCATACCCGCATCACCAAGATCGAATCAAGAGATCCTTTTCACATGGTCCTTGGATGTCCCACGGCACTGAAAGTGCATGGCCATTGTTCTTCACGAGCCATAGGGAATGGCATGGACTGAACGCAATCACTGATTTCAATCGATTGGTTTCATGGAACACTTTGGGGAAACCAGCAAATTTGAAACTGGTTGAACGATTGAAACTGAAACTACCAATCAGAATATGGATGTGCCGCCACAAATGCGTTTGTGTTGAATACAAAAATCCAAGGAGCATCCAAAATGTATATATATATATCATTATATGATATATATATATATATAAAACTATACATATACGTTTGAAGATTGCAAATCAAGCATATCATCTCTTGTTTTCATGCACAAAGCTTCGAAATGCGCATAGTAGAAGTCTAGGCCATGGAAACACCAGGCACGAACTGCGTGGTGTTGCAATAGGCTGTGCAGTAGCTACAATCACAGCAGTTTACTGCAGTTTGTTCATTGGTTGCTGGTTGGAAGCCTGCCCAAAGTCCACTTGGATCCGCATCCCATTGTTGGGGATCCATTTGACTCTTCAAAAAAAGACACATGTTTGAGATGTACCCTCGGGTTATTTAACATAGCCATGGAATAGCTGGCTAAATATGGATGATTTTCACATTAAAGCCTCCATGTATAGTGGATTTTTCATGGCTATGCTAAATGACCAGAGGGTACATGCATGCTGCAACCATCAACCAGTCTGAAGACTACACATCACTGCACGAGATCAACTCGCTCAATAGAAAAGGACCGGCCGCATCGGCATCGCGCCAGTCGTTGCGGTCGTCGTCGCATCTGCACGCAGGTCTGGAAGGTCCTGGTTCGTGCGATTGATCCAGTCCAGCATGAAGGAACACCTCGATGGCTGCCCCGGCACAAACAATCAGTTGACCGTCGATGTTTTATTTTTCATGTGTAATCATTTGTATATGTATATATTAAGGTGTAATTATGTGTATATGTATACGTAGATAAATATGCATACATATATACATGTACATGTTTGTGCTATGATTTTTGCACCAAACACGGTGATTGAAGGGGATTTCACAAGTTGATCATCCATCACCGTAGTAGAATGTGCCGACCCCCCAGTGATAAGTTTGTTTATAAGCCCACATACAATACTACATGTGTACATATACGTATGATTACATATGTATAGTTTGTTTTTTGTATACCACAAACAACAGTTAACCATAGTTAACCTACTTTTAAACTGACTTAGCTAAGTATGGGGCACCACCTTGCAAGGATGAAACATAACAAAAACCCATCCCGGAAAAAGACAAAATACTTAAAAATCATGAACATTCAATACAAGTCATCCCGTGCACATTGGGTATTCTTGTTGGAAAGTGAAAAGCAAACAATCTTGTGTGGAACATAAGATATTCTTGCACCCCCACGCCGGTATTCAGTTATATAAAATCATCTGGGACCCCAATGTTCAGGTTCCAAGACAAGATTACAGGGTTGTGGAAAGACAAAAAAACATCTACCAGGACACTGTGCATCTCGGTAGTTTCCATTTATCACTGCAGAGCCACCCTTCGACTTCACCTGAGCAGCGCCGGCGTCAGGGCTTCTCATCCTGGATCAGTCTGTAATAACTCGTCCAGTCAACCGTCAAGCATCATTTACCCTCCGGTAATCAAACGTGGCAATGGAAAATCCTCTATAAATGGAGGTTTTAATGGGAAAATTCATGAACATTATCTATAAATGATGGATTTTCCATTGCCATGTTTGATTACCGGAGGGTAATTTATCAATTCTATTCTATACCCATAATTGTGAGTAAAAACTCCCACGCTGCATATGTTGGCTCGTGAAAATCCTACGTGTTGATGGTTGAATCAGATGAAAGAAACTTCCTTGATGGCCAATTCAAGTCAAATCCCTCAATTTGGCCTTGATAATCCCATTTGTTTGAATATGTGTGATAGTTACTGATAGTTGTTGATGGCCAAAATATCAGTTTTACTGGCGAAAAAAATCCGCATGAAATCACTGAACAAATCCACATGTTTGATGGTCACATCAAAATCAAATTCTCATATTTTGCTAGTTCAATCCGAATTTTCGAACATGTTTCCTGGTTGAATCATGTTAGCATCCCCCAGATTCAGAGAGACCTTGAAAACAGCATCCTTCTAGCAAAAACTATGAAAACTAATCTTGCAACCCCCAAAGTCATGGCAGTGTCGTAATGTTAATCTGAAGGCTAAATCTATCTAAAATCCATTTTCCTGCTGAATTTCCAATTTTCCATTGCCAAGCTGCTATAAATCCCATAGAATCCCCATGTTTCTTGGTGAAATCACCAATTTTCCTCTGGGTTTTTACCACTGAACCACTCCCCGGTGCCGTTTTGTCCCGGGCCTGGAAGGTCCTCAGCGGCGCCGCCGTGGGCGACTCGGCGGGCCAGTGGGGATCCTGGAAGGCGGCGAAGCGATACCAGGCCATGACCATCTCAGAGGCCAGGTGATGCTCCTGACATTTTGGGGAAGGGACAGACCTGGTGCTGGTGCGTTGTCTCGGAATGGTGGTGAAACATGGGATGAGTATTAAATGGTGGGGGATTTTTCCATCAAATTCCCTGGGAGATGATGTGGATACATAACTACATATAAATTAGTTAGGATACATGAATATGATGTAGGATATTTTATCATGGGGTGAACAGACATCGTAAATGCTGAACATAACCCATACAATATACAGTCCATATAACTGGTGATCTTTCCGTGTATATATATATAATATATATATATATAATATATGTATATATAGCTGGCATAGACTCGGGTTATTACCCACGGATCGTAAGTGGGATGCATATCCAAGTACCAACTCTTAGAAAACGTGTGACGGAACCACGAAAATATGGAAATATCTGGGAATATCACCTACCAATATGAATGATATCAATTGATATCATATAAAATTAGGACACCGGTAGGTAATTAGGTACTGATCATATGGGATTTTATATGGTTTAATAACACACACACGAAAGCCTTTGGGGATTCAGCCAACCCCCCCCAATAGTGACTTACCGACCACCAACGAACAACAACCACGGAATACCAGGGCTATTCTGGGCTTGTTAAGCCACCATGTCATTGGATGTCTAATGCTGGGATTTATTCATAGGGAAGACCTGGGAAGCCACATGATCTTGGAGATTGCCTAGGGCTCTAGGTCTCTGGGCTCAATGTGCTTGGCTGCTTAGTTAGGTAGCTGTTTCTTGGATATAAAAACAACACAGTTGGTGGTAGATTTTGATTTGACCAAAATGGATCAAAATTAGCGGTATCAAGAATAGTGGGATCTTTTCATGGGGAAGAATGGGATAACCTGTGAAAACCTCCAAAGTTGACCTCCCTCAATCATGCTTGGGTTGACTAAGGGCGAATCGGAACCACCAACACCTACATTTTCTACGGGCTAAAAAAAGCAGCTGTCATTGTTGGGTCGGCTTTGGGGCAGCTGCTCTCAACACACCAGATAAAGGAGGAACATTGGCTAAACATGGCTAGACCATGTTGAATATATAGCTAAAATCACAGCATTCCATAAAATTCCTCCTGTGTGGTTATATACTATGATATGTTATAATATATCTATAAGATCCTTTTTTAGGGGTTGGAGCAACCATGAAAGTTTCGAGTCGAAAAATCACCAGGAAAAATCGTCAAATCTTCGGATTGCAACCAGCAAACAGATACGGGATCCAACCAGGAAATCTGTGGACAATTTTTTTGTCAATTTGGGGATAGTCGCTGTAATGCAAATGTACACAGGAATGTTCAAATGTGGGGGATTTAACCAGCAAAAAATGTGGATGTAACTGAGTCAACAATAACAAATGACCCAAAACGCGGGACTTTGCCTGCAAGTTTGTGGAATTTTACGCTCAGAAATTGAAAAAATACCAGCAACAAATGAGAAATTGTCAGCAAACAAAAACAAACACATGATTTACCAACAACGATGAGTTGTTGTTGAAGCAGGAAACTGTTGGTCTTAAACTATATAATAGGAAAAAGATCGTTTTGGGGATGGAAAGGGGGCCCCCAGACTCAAATTCACTGGGTTGGTTTAAGAGAAAATCACCAGATACCCATGGTTTTTGTTCTGTGACATATTCCAATCTGACATGATATGTTTGTTTCCTGTAATTTGTCTCTTTGAGTCTCAACCCCAAAAAAAAACAGGTGAAAAGTCCTGCAGCTTTAAAACCTTTAAAACGAGGGCACCGCATGGCTAGGTGGCCGGTGACCTTGCTTGTGTATGCCTATAGCGTAACGTGAGCTTGTTCCATCAAAATCATCCAGCCACATAAAATCTTTCAGCGGAATGAACAAGTGGTATTCCTTCATCAAAATTATTGCTGAAAGCACGCTGTGGATTCATCATGGTTTCCACATTTTATTCGTCACTTTCCCGAATTTCCCCAGTCCTCAGGTGAGGCGTGCTCCGTCAAGTTCATGAAGACAAAAGGCAGATCAGTGTTATGCGACACAACGGGGCCAGTGCTGGAGTGTTCCAACAGGTAGCCGAAGACAGCACTGGCACCTTGGCGCGCCAGCAAGCGACGCGCCAAATGGCTGGTGCAGTAGAACATCTGATCTGTCACAACGCGTGCAGCCGACCACCAACCTTCATCGTAGCCACTCACTGCAACGTGGGATTCAGACTTGTAGAGCTTTGCTTGCGCCTCAGACGCCTGGATGCATTAGCGAAGCAAGTCGGTTAGCTGGGGACTGGAACAGGATTTCTTTTACCCCAAACACTGGGGAAAAGAAAACATATGTGATCATATATGGAGGTTTCCTAAAATTGGGGTACCCCAAAATGGATGGTTTATAATGGAAAATCCTATTCAAATTGATGATTTGGGGGTATCCATATTTTAGGAAACCACCATATGTACATATGTTTCGCACCTGAAATTTCTTCTCAAACAACTTCAAGAACTCCGGGGTGCTCAGTTGATGGTCCTTGAAAGAAAATCTGGCCCCATCGTCAAGCGTGGTACCAATGACCATAGGAACGCGTTGCACCTTCCTATGTGGTTTCACTTGGTTTCGCATTCCCCAAAAATATTCGTCAGTTGGGACTAAAGTCATCCCTTTAGGGGCTCAATGCAAAGGAAAAAAAACAAAAACAACCAGTTGTATCTGGCCTCACCATGGCTTCCTTCAAAAGTGTGGTTTCTTTCTCTTGAACCAATAGGGACGAAAATAAACGAGGAACACATGTGGCACTCAAATCTTATCGGTCAGCTGGAATATGTTGAGACACAATAATTGGGATAATAATTCCCTTTTTTCTGAACCGCACAACATAATTGAATCATAGTTCGAATCCATAAATAAATATGTCCTTGTTAAACTGCACATATATACACCATAGTTGAGCCTACCAGTATTATATAATGGGTATTACTATATGCAAATAACCTCAATAACTTGAAATATTGGCCCCCTACAACTATGGTGAAATAAAACCCACAAAAAAATAAGTGGAACTGCACCCCCAAGTACCCCTTGAACTAGGATGAAGCCGATAATATCACTTGGACGTATCAGTCATATCCATTTTGATTTGGTGAAATCTTAAATCGCTAATGTGGGAAACCCGATGCCATAAGCCATCCTCAACATCACGTAATAAATGGGTGCTACGTTTACCATCCCAAATGGTAGGTGTTTGGCATTGGCTTTCCCACATTCTTGTTATTTCCCCCGCCCCAACAAATGATGATTTATGATTGATGATTTATTAATATGTATTGTGATTTACGATGATTTATCGCGATTGATGATGATTTATGATGCTCTACCGAACTCAAAAATTGTGTTTTTTCCAGTTCGCTACGTTAAACAACCAGAGGGTAACCCTCCCCCAGTTATACGGCTTATATTTCACCATAGTTATATGTCTCATACCCCAACAAGTGACAAGGGGGTTAAAATACCATAGTTATACCCCATAGAAGTAGACTCAACTGTAGTACCTCAATAGTTGATTATCTAGTATTGTTGATTATTGGGTTTCCCATTCCCAAATAGTATTTCCCACATTAGTTTCCCACCTTAAATGGTGAAAATAACCCATATAGAACTGGTGATATTTCTATGCGGGCATGTGTTCTGAATGATGATGATTTATTCTGCATTATCATGATCTATGGGTGATTCACCGGACTTAAACATGGTGTTTTCCAGGCTAACCGGATAACCCCCCCCGAAAAAAAAACACACAAAACATCCAGCGTCTGACGCTTCAGTAGGTCCAAGGGATGCGCAGCTAACTCTACTCCATCAATGGCTGGAGCCCACTGCACCCTGGGATCGGCGAAGAAATTGCCGCAGCACCTGCACAAACGGGATCAGTACATGGGGCACTATGGTTTATGATAGTATATAGTATCATATATATATATATGGTATATATATATATAGATATAGATTCACACATCTGGTTGTTAAATATATATATATATATGTATGGCTGTGTGGTCTACACATGATTTATATAGTAAACAGATTATACATGGTTTATCTGTGGTTTGCTGGTTGTCTATTAATGGAATGTGTTTTCACAATTTAGTATGGTATAATGGTGTTATATATATATATGCATTTTGTATACATGGTTTGTATATGGGATTTAGCATGATTTAACCAACATCAATAGTATATAATTATGTACACACTTGATTTATACCCAACTAGCTATGTGGTGCCCCCAAGATAGATAAGTTGGTCTATAACTACTGTATCTAGGGTAATTGATATGGTTTATGCTAGATATATCGAACTAGATACTGGGGCGTGTAAACCAGCTCATAACTCGGGGGGAGGGGGAGGGGCGCAACATTGCAACAATATATGGGATTATATGGGAGTGAATGGTGATAAGGGCTACCCCAATCTTGTGAAACACCCAATGTTAACCATATGTTAATCATATTATAGAAGCCTGAAATGAACAAAACAAATCTAAGACACGTTTGGTTGCACATGGGATTGCTGGTTATCTATTAATGGGATATATACACAACTGTATATCAAAAACATATGGCGACTGTGGGATTTAACGAACAAGAATTGGAAGCCCATGGGAATCCAAACAGAAAGGCTATAGAAAAAATCCCGATTTTCAGCGCTGACCATCCCCAAAATGATTGGAAAATAGGCAACGTCACCATGGTATATTATCAAATCACTATCACTAGGTAAGGTACCAATAGAATAAGCATTGACTACGATGTTTCAATACTATTTCAATCACTAAAGTTACAAACGCAACAAATCACTATGAGCGTATGGTAATACCTTCCTCACTGGGGTCTTGAACATTATGAGCACAATACCCCAATCACTAGCCGGCTAAAGTTACATGACTAGATCATCAAAGGTGCTGCCCCCCAGTTCCATTTGTTTGTTTTTTATGACCCCCTCTTTGAAAAATCCCAGCTATCTCAATATATCTGCTCTTAGTCTCCAAAACACCTACTCAACTGAAGCAACTTCACTAACTTTTCCTGGGCACCACCTTGTTTCGGGTGAGATCACCATCACAGCACCATCCTTGCCTGCCAGGTAATGACAGGTACGACGTCAGAACTTCTTCAGCTGGGAGATCCACCATGCATTGCACATTCTGCACATCATGGCAAGAGGTGCGGTTTCTGAACTGGTGGAACCAGTATTCCTTCCTCAGTCCCACTAGCTGGTGCCGCCAAACGATAGCGTTTACTTGGTGCAATTTTAACTCCAAGTTCACCAGGCTGTTTCTAGGGGATTATAAAGCAACTTATAACTGAAGGAGGATTTCTTAAAATGGAGGATCCCCAGGTCACCATGGATTGACCTACTGTAATTATACTAAATCATGGTCATCCATGACTTGGATGACTTTTTTTGGTACTCCGATGGATTGGAAAGCTCCATATGCTCCATCTAGATGGATAGATAAACCATGATAAACCAACATGTTTGGCAGTATTGGGCTAAATGTTGGTAAATATACATATGGAGCATTGGAGAGCAGTGGCTTAAAGGCTCTCCAACCAGACGAACAAGTTGAACCAACCAACCAACCATTCCATTCATCGAACTCAGACAGTTTGTACTTGGAAAGTTCCGAATCCAAAAACTGGAAGCTTAATTGGAACCCTCCAATTTTTCCCCCCCCAAAAAAAAAACAGTGTCCCCCAGTCGAGCTGTTTCCATGATCTAAGTCCTCCATGATTTCCAGGTCTCTTTTTGGATTCCCCTGATCATGACGTAGAGACAGCAAACTTTATCTGGAAAACAAAGTAATACATACAAGTAGTATATATTCAACTCATCGTATCATATCGTATCTAATCCCTGGTGATTTGACATAGCCATGGAAAATATGAACATGTCTATATAGAACATAGCAATCGTTTATTCCTATGTTAGATTGCCGGAGGGGATCCAAGGTTTAGCATACAAAACGTACCATGAATGGTTTCCCAGACCACTTTCATCTACTTTCCATCATATCCTCCAGTGTTGGATACTGGATTCATTTATAATTGATTTTTCCTTTATTTTCCGCTGATTTTTCAGACAAACCCGCATCATGTGGGCAACACAATGCCATAAACCTACCATTTGGGATTGGTTGAAATCCCACCCATCAAAATGGTAATGACTTGGGGGTGGTTTATGGCACTGGGTTTCCCACATTGGCTTCCCCTCTCATCATACTGCTTGCTTGATAGGTTTCCCTACTATGCATTATCATCATGACCAATGACCAGCTAGTCCTTTTTCCCCATTTACCAATCAATAGAGGTATATTTTGTTCATACCCTCTGGTAAACTAACATAGCTATTGAACATGGCCATTTATAGTGGAGTTTCCCATTAAAAATTGTGTTTTTCCATGTTATGTTGGTCTACCAGAGGGTAACTCAGTTCGAAACTCTCCAAGTCTCAACTGCATGTGCTGCGCCGACCACCCGCCAAAGCCTCCGGACTGCATGAGCGCCACCGAGAACAGCCCCGCGGAGCGGGGCATCGCCACGTGCGACGAGATGGAGCCTGCGCCCGCGGACTGGCCAAAGATCATGATCCGCGCCTTCAAAAGGCGAGGATTTGGAGATTTTAGAGACTTTTCTGCGGTGATTTTATAGGGATTTATGGTAATGTTATAGGGAAAAAAATGGGAACATAGATATTTTAAGCAGGACGCCATTGGAATTTAGATGATGAATGTTCCATAATAAACAATGGAAAATGGATGGTACCAGAGAATATACAATAGGGAAATGACTAACAACCGGGCTAGAAAACACAAGCAGATGCTAGCGTGAGGATATTTGCTTGGAGAAGAAACAACATGTGATATATTGTAATATATTGGTGTGTCTGAAACGAGAGATGGGCCTTCAAATCTAGCCACTAAATCATGGGGAACATATGAACATTATATCATTATATTTTTCAACACTGGATTTAGGGGTACCCGATTTTCAAACAAACCAGATTGCGACCCACGATTTTTTTGGTGAGATCTTTCAGGAATCTTTGGAAAAGAAGATCAGAAGGGATTCACTAAACATGTCGCCAGCATTTCAACTCGATGCTACTTACTGGTGCTTGGTAGGGAATGGGGGAATGACCTATAATAACCATTAATAATCATCCCATTCCACCATTCCCAACTAAGCACTAGTAAGTTTAACCTCTCACCGAGAATTGGACATATCTTGACCCATCAGCATCTCACCACCATTTCTTTCTGTCATACTTCACCAGAAAGATACAGTTTTGATCGGGGGTCACATAGGTTTGTTTGAAAATGCGATACCTCCAATTCCAATGGATGATCATCAGCTTCCCTATTAAAATGATCATATTTTGTTCAGTCACACCTGCATTTCATCCTAGCACTGTTGTTGGTCCGTACATCCCATGAAATGTCCCCATCACATCCCCATCCATCGATTAATTGCCCATGATTTTACCAGTTTATTGCCATGTTCATGTGTTAAATCTGGTGATTCCCCACCATGTTTCACATGTTCATCTCATAAACCAATCTTTTGATGGTCATTCGCCACCGTTTTTTCCCATGTTCATCTCTTAAATCCATCTCTTGATGGTCATTCACCACCAGTTTTTTCCATGTTAATCTGTCAAATGTCAAATCCGTCTTATGATGGTCATTCACCACCCATTTTACACATTTTCCCATGAAACAATCACCACCAAAAGCCTCACCTGATCTCCACCAAAAGCTTGGATGTTCTCCTTCACCCATCCTTGGATGTGCTCAAAATACTTCCTCTATAAATTCTCAATGTTTTGCTGGATTTTCCTTAGGAACAATACCAATGTTGCTGGATTTCCCTTAGGAAAAAGAAAAAACATGAAAAAACATTACAATCTCTGTCCAGGCGTCTCATTGCCAAACGTTGGTCCTGCAGGCCATAGTTCCCCGTGCTTCGCGTTGCCGGATCACGGTGGCGCAAGAGGTCGCTGCCCAGAAAACCGAAGACATGCAGTCGGTAGTTCAGGGTGACGACAATGGCTGGACTCTGCTGGGAACTTAAGAAACCCACCAAGCTGGAGGCGTTGTAATCATTGCTGCTGCCATATTCATAGCCACCACCATGGATCCAAACGAAACATGGCAACTTTGAAGTCTCAGTGGCATCTGATGGCATGTACACGTTCAAAAACAAACAATCTTCGCTACCTTCTCGCTTCGAGTGGTTCTGCCAGTCCTGGCTAAAGCACCCCCTGGGGACAAAAACATCTATCCACCGATCATCAAAGTCTCTTTATCAACATCCTCACCTGCTATCTTGGTATACAAAACCGATATTTTGACTGAGTTTTTGGAATAAACGCCTGTACAATCCTGTACATGCAAATATAATGTTGCATGGATTCTGGGAAAATACAATAGATTCAAAATCAAATATGTTCACCAAAAAAATGAAATAAGCACATAGTCAAGTGGGTTCCCATGTAGAAACCATCATCATCTATGGTGTGGTTTGCCTGCTGGTCGGTTGACAAGAAAAGAGAGCCTGGGCCAATCTCAATGAACAACTTCAGAAATAACGCTAGTTGTGGAAAATAAACCTTCCGTGGATGACCCCCAAGATCAAAACATCTCTGAAAACCACCAATTGCAGTGTTTATCATCGCTTCAAGACTCATTTTATCCCATCACTTGATGGCCCTAAACTGGGCTATCCCCCATTGTGACACTGTTACTCATTTGAATTGGTTTACGAGAACAAATACTGCAAAGCATATATGAAATAGGTTCTCTATAGTTCCATACATTTTCCCGTATTAGGCTTTCAATCATATAGTATATCTCATCAAATGGCTGTAGGTTTCACCAACTTGCGGGAAAACAAGCTACTTCCAGGATCTTCCCACTGAGTAACGCATCACTCACATATGCTCAGCTCATAATCTATGATAATATATGTAATATACATGCCATGGTCAAAACATGGTGATTAATTACATGGGTTGTGGTCATCTCATAGTCATCTCATATTGAGAATCCAAACATAATGGATTGATTTATATAATTCGGGATGACAAACCCCTGAAATGGGACAACCCATGTTTTTCACCATGGCACATGTGGGAAGCTAACTCCCCCCAAGAATTCACCCGATCAGCACCATTCTTTTCACCCAAAAATAGCTGTTGCTTATGGATCAATCTTTGCTTTTCCTATATATTTTCCCATATCTTCCCATATGTTTTCCCATCTTTTCCGATAAAAGCTGATCATATCTGATGGGAAAACAATGACTGATATTTTCCGATAAAACCTGATCATATGCTGATCATCCATGAAGCCAGGACTCTACTGAAAGGCAAGGCGAGCCATATTCTTTCGCCTCCCTCAGCCCCTTCCAGGGCTGCAGAGGCACCGGAGGCCGCCAGCGCAGGTCTCCCAGCGGTGGCAGCGCGTAGGGAATGCCACGGAAAACGTGGACCTTGCCCTCCTGGGTGGAAACATCGAGGGCTTCCATCAACGGAGGCATCCCAAAAGCTGGATGGTTTATTTCATGGCAAATCCGATTTGTAAATGGATGATATGGGAGGATCCACATTTCAGGAAACATCCATGTGACAATGTACTAAAGGGGAAAGGAAAATGGTGGTTTTAATGGGGATATCATGGGATATAGTGGAATAGGGATATTAGTAGGATTCTCCCAGTTAGAAGTGGAACCCGTTTTCTACTATGGTGTTCCTAACCAGTTGCTAACTGGGATGATTTTCCAATGACATATGATTTAGAGGAACATCCGGTGTCATCAAGCATGGCTAGCTGGGAAATACCCGAACTAAATTGAGATTTAGCTGGGAAACTCATCTGTAAATGAGGAAATCAACGGAAAAGAAACATATGGGCCACGGTCAATATTTGGTACATAGCTCCAAGACATCAATTTTTGAAGAGTGTATTATCGTTTTTCAGGTTTTGGGAAATCATGTTTGTATTATACGTTTTGACACTTAGAAGTGGCGCTCAGACAATCACTTCTTTAATCGCTGGAGTCGGAGGTGTCGCTGCTACTGTCCGTGCTACAGCTACTGCTTTCAGCAGCATTTTGCAAAGTTCTCTTTCGATCTAGTCTTTGTTTCCTCTTCTCAATGGATTTTTTCTTACGGTCGATCAGACTTTGTAGATCGATGCTTCCAAACGTTGCATCAGCACCCTCAGGCAGCAGAGCCTCATGTTTCTCCATACGCTTTGATAAAATGTTGGACTCATTGCGGCCCAAGGGTTTTGGATTTGTGTTCCAACGTTCCTTGCCAGATTGTGTCCAGAAGCCATGTCGATAATGTTCCGCCGTATCATCGGCAGGTAGCAGCTGCAAGTCAGTTGTCAATTCCACTGCTGTCTGCATGGAGGAAAACACATGATTAAATACCCTGACACCAAATCTCCACCCACGCTGCGCAGTTGGAACTGAGCTGATGCAATAAGATTTCGTGATTGAAAATCCGGTGGCTTTGAGCTTGTGGCGCTCGGTGGAAGGCACCTTCGTAGAATCTGTATCCACAAGCACCACCAAGTGAGGAGCGGTTGGATCTCGAGCCCGCTGCTCTGCATTGATTTGCACAAGGAATTTTTTCAAATCTGCAATTTCAACGATATCAACACGACGTGACTTCGCTATTGTCATATACTTGGCAAAGAGTCCAAACAAGGAGTCCGCAGCACTTTTCATATGTTTCTCCACACCCCAGTGCGTGCGGATTTCACACTGTCTTTGCACAGGCAATTTGATGCAATTGAACCACATGTTTTCGTAAGCCCTGTAGTGTGGGCCACTGTCTGACACCACATCAATCACCTGCAATTTGCTGCGCCCACGTCTCTGATCTAAAGCCATGTTCAAGCATTGGCAAGAACGAGCCGAGGTGTGATCAAGAATTGTGCTTAAAATCAATACATGCGTCACGAGCACCTCATCTGACTCATCACTTGCTCTTTCGGACAGCACACTGCCCCAAATCGAAATTTCCATCCGACTGTTAGCATAAAACTCTTCACCTGTCTGAACAGATCTTACTGGTAAAGTGAAAAGTTCTTTCCAATCCGACAAAATTGTCAAATGCTTTGGCCGCGGGTTTTCTAGCAATTGAAAAAGAATGGGCTTCTGATGCTCATTGGCAGAGCGATGGAAAAGATAGCCATCCATCAATTTCGACATAGCTTGCAGTTTCAGGGCGGCTTCGGCCTCAAGTGCGTGAAGGTCAACACGCAAACGTTGAGGAAAGCCGGCAGCACGTTGTCTCAGGCGGGAGAGCCCGCAAGGAAAAGAAGAGCCATTGTGCTTTCGACAGGGGCGAGCTTCACCGTGGTGAAGCAAGAAGTGTCTTAATTCCCGCAACTCCAGCCCTGGACGGTCCTTGAGACCTGAATTCAACGAATAAATATCAAATTGTTCGAAATAGCTTGGCAACAACTCTGCTAATTTCTCTCGAATTTTGCTGATGAGCCTTTGTGAGCGTGGCAAAATTTTCTGTCGCAAATCGACACAATAGATACACATGTCACTTTCTGTCCAAGCCGGCTTGAAGTGAGATAAATGCAGTTTCATGCACCGACGCATTGTGTTGATCGATATGCCACCCAAACTGTCAGCGTTTTCATGCCACATGCTGGTGATGTCCCGCGTTAAAGTTTTTACTTGGACCCATTCCTCCTTCGCTGGGTCAAAACACAATCGGCTGCTATCCTGCGAGTTTGCAGATAGAAGCGACAAAAGGTTCTGAATCACTTCAGGACTGTCTTTTTTGGAAGGCCTGCCTCGAGGCTTTCTTTCAGACTTGTCTTCTTGTGAAGCTTGTCTCCAACGTTTGACACCTATCTTGTACCCTGCACGCTGCACAGCATCCAGTTCTGCAAAGATGTCAACGACGGCCCGATCAACGTGATCTCTGATTGCAGCGGTCTTCGGATCTGGGAATGGAGCGCTGAAGCCGGGAGTCTGGTGGAGTGCTTGCAACATGTCTCCACATCTGGTGCATTCCAGGGATGGCTCTGTCTGAGCGCATTGCTGCAACACGAGTTCCTGCAGCTGTGGGAACTTGTCCGACAACTTCTGAATTGCATTGCCAATAATTTCTGAAACATCTTCTGCAGTAGCAAATTTCGAAAGAAACTCAACTAGCTCAGTCGTGTGACGAGTTCTTTGCTTTGAAGTCGTTTCAGTTAGCGGTCGGTACCCGAATCTGCCATCAGAAGCACTTGCGGCTTCTGGCTGCATTGGCGGCTGATCACATGTCTCCTTTTTGATTCGTTTGGATGCCTTGTCTGCTGCTCGTTTCATGTAGTGCTCCTTCTGGTCTTGCCCCAAAGAGCTCCATCTACCTCAGGGAAGAAGAGGAAACAAAGGACTTCGCGCTTAGATGCCTTCATCAAGCTGAAAAGGGAACATATCATTAGTCACAGCATGTTCAAGGGATCGGCCTTACGTACCATATATTATACTTTAATAAAAGAAAAATGAGCATACCCCACTAACTACATGCAACCCATTAGAGAATTTTTACGTGGACGCAAACTTGGACATTGCACCTCGCACGTGTGATTCCAACCATCGCCGCTGTGGCACAGTAATTGCCTGCTGCGTCTTGTCATTCCACCTCTTCTTGCTGGTTTGTGCTTCCCCTGGTACAGCCTCTTGTGCCTTCGCAATCAATTGCCCCCCTTCTGTTTCATCTTCCAACAACTCAGTCAGGAAACATCTGAGCCCTGCCATATCTTGCGCTTGTTTGCTCATCTTTGACGAGCAACGTGCGTCAAGAAAACCAGGCTTTCAGCGAGCAAATGGGCCAGTGTCTGGCCGAAAGGGATTATGTGAATTTTTGGTTATCGTTTCGTTATCGTTTGGGTTATCGTTTTGGACACCTGGTAAAATCCAAAAAAGACACAACAATGATGCTGGGAAACCCTGCTCTCTTAAAACGCTTACCGCTGTCTTGAACAAAGCTGGAGGCTGTCGTGGTAAGCAAAATCACAAACCACAAGGGATAGAGGAAAAGAGCCGAATATTCTAGAGAATCGACGCTGTTCTTCCTTCAAAAGGCAGAACCCATGTGGTCGTACAGTTGCCTGAAAATTGATTTAGCTTGCGATGCAAACAGCAGCAAAAACGTCGGGCACTGTCACTTCTTTGTTCTTCCCCGGAACCTCTCCAAGTCTTTCCTTGACTCAGCGATGCGTCACCGCTGACAGCCCCAGCATCGCAGACCTTTTTGGCTGCAATGTCCCCCAAAAAAAATTAATCTTCCGGCTCCTTTGGCACACAAATGGCACAGGAGCAGTGGCCAGCGCCGGCACGATCCAAACGTTGTTGCTCCTGCCGCGAGGCTTCAACCAAGAGAGCTACAACATCTGGCAACTGACTTAAAACTTCGTAGGATCTGGTTCCCAACCCAAGGACTGTACAGGCATGAACACATGGATAGCAGAAGCTGCCAATGGGCCTAATTGAGCCGTAGCCTGTCTCACGGACCTCCCATGGGCGCTCATGCTTTCGCGCGCCACAGAAGCGGCAAGTATCTGTTGCCTTTCGATCAAAATTCTGTCGCAAGGCGTTGCCCTGCTTGCCACGCCCAACTTCTTCCTTCTTGCGAACAAGTCTGTCGCGTTGCTCCTGGGAAAGCTTTGGAATGATCTGGGTCTTGGCACGCAAGCGCGAAACCAGCAACTGATTGGGCCCCTTGACTGGAGTGGGCTGTTCAACTCTTGCCTTTTTGGCTGGCGTGACCGGAACTTCACAGTCGTCCAGGGCCTTGCGCTTGGCTGTCTCCGAATCATTCACAGGATTCTCTGGCTGGGACTCCTCCTTGGCACACCGAGCTGGAAGGAAAGATTTTTTTGCAAACAACGATTGATAATGCAGATAAAAGGACGGAAGGCGATGCTACCCAGGGAAACAAACAAAGTACAAAGTTGTTCTAAGCATGTACAAAGCTTCTGGATTACGAGGCTGCACCAAGTCGGTTCCAGATTCCTTCTCCGGCGGCTGATTGATGGGAGCTGGCAAAGGAGCGGGCATCATCACTAGGTCCTTCCAGAAATGTCACTGCAAGTTGGCAAGTGAAAATTTGAATGACATGGACAATCAAGAGGCAAAGATATAGAATAAAGCCTTGATTCACACACACACACATGCGCCGAGAAAAGGTCACGATCATGTCATACTGAAACCTATTACCCTCTGAGCCCACGCATTGGACATTGGTTTCCAAATTGCAGCTGTCCTCGCATGAGTGGCCCTCGCAAGCATTGCCATTCGCATGATTCTCGGGCTGCAACTGCTCCTAAGCATGGCTGCACGCAAATCAAGGACAGAAAGCTAAGTTAAAGGAGCAAAAATTGGACAACACCACACGGTTCACGACATGGAAGATAAACAACGCCGTATCAAACATTGAAAAGCTTCTGGATTTCCAGGCTGCACCAATTCGGTTCCCTCATTTGTCTCCGGCGGTGGCTGATTCGAAGGAGCTGGCAAAGGAGCAAGGGTAGGCTCTCTGTCCTTGCAGGGAGGCCACCCCGAGCAGCAACAACAAGGACAACAGTTACATCTATCAACCACCAACGACAACACATGAGCACCACCACCACCACCACCACCACCACCACCAACAACAACAACAACAACAACAACAACAACAACAACACCAACACCAACAGCAACAGCAACGACAACGAAAACAAACCGCCAGGAAGGGACGTGGCGATCTCACACGCACCCCTGGGCTACCACCCCCAGGGACGTGGAGAACCACACGCACCCCTTCCAATAACCACCAACAGCAGCAACCACAACAACAGCAACAAAGCATGCTGGGCCAACCCGGAGAATCGGTCCTGACGGATGCGCTTCATGTACTTAGACAAACAGGAAGTGAAGATCCAGGCGCCATTCAACCTTTGACACAAGTCATCTACAATCAATAGCAGTAGCAATGGAAAAAATGCAAGCCCGTTGTTCACATGGCACAGGTCCAATGAAGACCCCCACCTGCAGCACGCAGCCAAGGCACTGAATAGCAACGTGGGTGCTTGGCCGTCGGCTGCCGTCCAAATTGATCCCGTCGTGGACCTGGGACTCATTAGATTATGGCTTGCACTCAGTTCCTGGGAACATTGGTTTTTCATGGGAAAACTGCTGAATTACGGAAGCTACCATTGTGCAGCTGCAAAAAAGCATCTGCTGCCAGGCGACACAAGTACTAGTCCAAACACCATATTTGGCACTCCAAACCGCCGGCCGCATATCAGCGCCGCAGAAGTTAACAATGCAACTGTCTGGGGCTTGCATTGCCACTAGATATATGGAAGATCGGCAATGTCAGGGCCAAAATGGCTGCCAAACGCAGACCATCACCACACAAACCATCACCACAGCTGTTCAATCTGCCTGTCTCTCATACAGAAATCATTGAATAGCCTGCACCCTAAAACAAATGATGACTGATGACCAAGATCGAACATGAGCAAATGTTATCGTTTTTTGAAGAGTGTATTATCGTTTTCCAAGCCTCAGCTCAATTTCCAAAAATTAGAGTCCCCTCGAATACTACTTTCAAACACTCTTGCTTCTAGGAGGAGGAGGAGGAGAGGAGGAGAGGATGAGGAGCAAGGTATGATAAAACCTAGAGACCCTCACCTGGCAGGTCGGAAAAATTGTGTTGTTTACCCCTCAGAAAATAAAAACCATGATTAGCCATCAAAACTGTCCAAAAACTGGATAAACCGATTGGTATACTTTATAATACAGTCATCAATTGGTCAATTAAGGGATTCAATTTTAAATTACGGGGTACTTACAGTAAAGATATCCCCGTAGTCATCAACAATAAGCAGATTTACCAGCAAGAAGGATAAATTCGAAGAAACAAAACATTCAAATGAAGTGGTTTGACTGACAAAACATTTGGAGTTGAAAACATTGTATGTGTGGTTTACTGTAATTTCATGTCTTTTGCCATCAATGCTATCCCCCGATCAAATGACAATTTTGATCCAGTACAATTCACTTCAACCGGAGATCAAGGGGGTGGCCTTCGTGTTTTATCTTCTATGGGCTGGTTGCTCCACTTCCCTCAAAAATGACTCTGCCAATTGGTATCATCATGCCATTTGCTACTTCAAAAATAGCGAATGCAGAGATGGTTTGGGTCAAAATCAAAATTGAAGTGAGGACCCAAAAAATGATGGCTCACTTCTAAAAATGGTCCCAAATCTGTGATACCCAGCACAGGAAATGCTATACACACTCAAATGGAACACAAGAATTGGAGGACATCAAGCATTACAAGTGATTGGTCGACGCATGGATTCCTGGAAAAGTCCATTGGGAGCATTTATGTATTTTCCAGGCTGCTTTCTTGGAAAATGAAACAAAACGTGGGTTCAAGAATGGGGTACCCCTAACTCCCATGTTTTTTCTCTCACTTTTTCAACACTTGCCCAAACTTGGGGGTGCACCCAACTTTTTAGGATTATACCTTATACCACATTTTCCCGTGCATATCACCCTCAAATGCCAGAAATTGGGAATGTTTGTCGGCCATGTACCAGTCTTGGGCATCCGTCAAAATTGGGTAATTACCCTCTGGTAAACTAACATAGCTATTGAACATGGCCACTTATAGTTGATTTTCCTATTAAAATTGTGATTTTCCACAGTTATGTTAGTTTACCAGAGGGTACCCAAAAAAAAATTGATGGTTCATAACCAAAAAATCACCAACATCTGCAGCTCCCTCGGAATTTCTCACATCACCTTGGGCCTTCAATTTTGATCTATGGAGGATCATCCCACTTACCATAGTTCACTCAGGGACAACACTTGGATAAAACCACTTACCCTCTGGTAATTTACTTACTTGTGCTTAGCAGGGAATGAGGGAATGACCTATAATTACCATCAATAATCATCCCATTCCCATCCATTCCTTCATTCCCTGCTAAGCACCAGTAAGTTTAACACTTAGCTATTGAAAATGGCCATAGAAATAGTGGATTTTCCCATAAAAAAATTTGCGATTTTCCTATAGTTATGTTAGGCTGTTTACCAGAGGGTAGGGGACTTACGAACTAGGCTTATTGGCCACTTCCGATCCGTGGGATGATCTTACCCACTTGACACCACCAATGGCAAGTCTCTGCTATGCCCCGGAGGCGTCCCACAGGTGCGGTCACTTCCGGACTCGAAGCCATGGCCACCCTTGCGATGCAAAGAAGCCATGGCCACCACGCCATGGAGCGTGGCCCGCCGTGGCTGAAAAACACGACGGGGGGGCCAATGGCTGCGGCAAGGGACTTGGATGTGAGTTTCATTGGTTTTAAGGGAAAATCTACAGGAAACCCCTATGGTTGGTGGTTAAAACCACGGTTTCCTGTCGATTTTCCTTTCAACCAATCCATTGTGATTTGTTCACCAGCCCGGAATGAATCACACCACATCTGGAGAAGTCCTATAGAAACCTCCCCACTTTTTGTCAGTTTCATTGATCTTGACCATCACCAAACACAAACTCATGCCAATATTCCAATACCCAAAAGGCAAACATCACCTTCCGAAACCATTTAGGTGTGTCTGAAACTAGGGCAACCCAAATCCAGTGGTGAATAATGTTTTCTCTCTCTTGAAGTGGCCAGAATTGTGGGTCAATTCTCAGTTTCAAACAAACCGATCCCATTTACATCCCCATTCTATCCCCACTGGTATTCCCACCAGTATCCCAGAGATTTTGGCCACCTATTTGGCCACTAATGTCCACGTGTGTGATGATTAAACCCCTAGTCTTTGCAGTTGGTGAAATTTCATGTCTGCTTGGTTTCCCATTAAATCCAATGTTTTATTAAATATCGATGAGTTCCCCATGATTTCCTCATGACTGTTGCCTAATTGTCCCAGTTTGCTAAGATAAATCGGCTCAAATCCCGTTCACAAAAACTAGTGACGTAAATCCCATTCAATCCCAATTCAATCCCAATTTTGGTGAGTTTAGCCCCATGAAATCCACCCATTTTCAGTACACTACACGGTGGCTTGGCCGCATCCCAGCTCGGCCTTCGGAAAGAGCTCCAAAATTGGCTCCTCCGAGGGAACATGGCTTGAAACCAGGGCTTTCACAACTGCTGGGTCGGATTGTAATTTTATATGATGGTTTCCTAAAATGGGGGTACCCCCAAATCATCCATTTATAGATGGATTTTCCATTATAAACCATCCATTTTGGGGATCCCCCATTTATGGAAACCACCATATGGTTCCATCACAACAGTTTGGTTTGCACAAGTGAGCTCTAGTCCAACACCTCCTGCTCCCTTGCATAAAAGCAGCAAGGCCAGTGCTGATATCTCCCTGAAAGAGAAAAACATGCAATTTCGCGATCAAGCACTACCATGGAGCCATCTACCCTGAAGGTGAGGATGCCAAACGATGAAGTTACCATTTCGCCAGCTGCAGTCAGTGTCTTCATGATTGAGCTGCCTACGACACCTTTGTGCTGATTCTTCACCAGCGCCTTCACCCAATGTTCCAGCCACTGAAACTTTGAAGATGTAGCAGGGTCATTGCAAATTTCAAGCAACTTGTGCTGCCGCAGGAAGGGATGCGCTGTCTGAGTTTGCAAGACCTGTGCAAACGGGTCACTGCTAAACCCCACTATGCGGATTGGACATCAAAAGCGTTGGTGTGAAAGATCATTGGTGGATTCCCCAGCAAAGCCCTTATTGACCCGTTCTGTCTTATATATAACTTCTAGATTGTATATTAGCAAAAACCCATCCTGTCGCACAATCATGTGGTTGGACGTTTAGCCGGGGGAAAATGAAACGCGCAGATGCTTAATATATATATATATATATATTATTTATTATGTATATATAACTTAAAACACTATTATATTGTATGCCTTATATAGTACATGTGGCATAGTATGATATAAGATAACTTGATACATGTGACATCAATATCTTTCAATAAACTACTGTATCTTATATGGTATAAGTGACGTCATAGAATATCATATCATTTGATACAAAGCAATACAATACAATAGACAAAACAAGACAAGAGCATTCAAAACATAAGACATATAACATGGTTTTACATGATATCCTACAATACAATACAATACAAATACAAAATAATACAAAACATATATGAAATATAGTTGTATAATGTAGCATAGCAATGACGTTCTGAATCAATATAATAAAGAACTCTAAATATGATATACCTATATGTATATATATTATATATATATTACTGCTGTATATAATTTAATCCATTATAATTCCGTAAAGAAATATACGCCACAAATAAATACACCATGATACACCGAACATCATTCCATTGTTTCCACCATTCCATTCGACGGATTTCCAACGTCCCCGTCCTCAGTACAGCACGCCAAACACTGCGATGACAACTCCTTGGCATCCACACCACCTTCTTTTAGCCTGGCCGCAACTCGTCACAAATGCACAGCTGGGCAGCCTAATGAACGGCATGTGTTCCATATACCAGGTCTGGATATATGATACAATGCGATATTTTATGGCAGTTTATGGCATTTATATATATATACATATAATACTATAAAAATAAGAATTGTTCAAAAACAGAAATGACCATTTCACGAACAATAACCAACCATGATGGGGATAAATGGATTATTTGGGGCTGAAAATGGGGATGAGCCCTCCAAATTGGCAATGCTAAAAGATGCTGAAGGGAAAATTATGATTAACCAATGGATTTGGGGGTACCGATTTTTCAGACAAACCCAACTCTACTCGATTCCCTTTCTTTTGATAGGAATGCAAACTCGCAAACAATACTTTACATGACAGAAGGATTCTCCAATCTACCTGTTATATTGTACTAGGCGTTTTTTTTTCAAAATGAGTGATATCTTCCTGCAGTACTCAAACATGGCATTGGACTTTCAAACAAATGTGCAAATGATTATTCCAAGCGGAGATTTTCCATTGCCAAATGCTGAATCACAATAGGTTATACAGGCTTGTCTGAAAATGAGGCACACCCAAATTCCGATGGTTTGTGATGTTTCCCACTGAAAATCATTTTTTGCGGTGACACACCCATATAATCCCATATATCAGCAAGAAAACATAAACCATTCGGTCGGTTTAGCCCACATAGTCCGCGCCTCTTCTCGAGGACTCGGCATGTCTTGCATCCCAATTTTTCAGGATCAAAGCCTTGTGCTTTGCAATGGGCGCTTTGATTTGCCTGTTCGCGAAAAGGGCAGGTTGCGACACCTCCAAACTGGCTTGTGATATGTACTCATGGGGTTGAATATGGCTGTGGTGCAAAATAGACAGCTTGGGTGACCAGCGAGCACGTGTCTTTTCTATTCTTATTTATATATTAGAATGAATTAAAAACATTTAAAAACCTCATTATAGTCCCATACGGTACCCGCCCACCTCCTATCATCCGATTTTTTGGGGACGGAAAATCAAAGGTGTTCGAAAACAGAATGTCTTTGTGGTACCGCCCCAAAAGACAGAACAGTTCTTTCCAGAATGGTATAGATCACATTTGCATATATTTGCCAAGATCTACAGGCTTCCAACTTGTCTATCTTTTTTTGGGTTGCTATAATTAATCTGATTGCTTCAGATGAAGTTTTGGTTTGTTGGATCGTGATTGTCAATCATGTTGAATCATGATTCATCTTCAGATATGATCTTAACCATGTTAATCATGTTAATCATGTTAATCATGTGACATGTGACTATTAAAACGCGCAAATCCCGCAGTTCGTCCACACCCATTTGGGGCACATCTTGGGTTTAGGGTTTTAGGTTTTTTAGGGTTAAGGGTTTTAGGGTTTAGGGCATGTTTAGGGCTTGGGGTTTTAGGGTTTAGGGTTTTATGATCATGATGATCATATGATGATCATTGTGATAATGATGTACAAGATTCGTGCGCAGGTCCCTATGCTGTGCGTTGCCAGATGAAAGTCATGATTGTGGACATGTGCATTTTTGTTCAACAAAACATTGTGTTTTTTGATGTTCGGACACATCGTGGACGTCAGCGCGGGCAAACTGAGGGGTTTGTCCGTATTAATACCAAGTTTCCTTAGTAAAAACCTTGTTGTAGCATCTTTCAGATTCATCGAGACTGTGACAGCCAAAAAAATGAAACTTTGTTGATACAAACCATCCCAAAGGTTGGGTCATGTCAGCACAAGATTGATCTGATTGATCAATCCATATAGAGCCTCTCTCCCTCTCTATCAATCGAATTTAGAAACAATGCGCTATTCTGTAATAATAGTATTTTAGGGTGAGTCTCTTTCACTACAAGTCATCATTCGAGTGAATGGATCCATCATTTCACTTCACCTCAAACTTTGTTAATCAGGTGGGGTGTCCAAAACCTTGTGGCCCTGTTGATGTTTAGGGTGGTAGGGATGTCGCTCCAGGTTGCCGTTCTCTGTTTTTGCCATAGCTCAACCATAGACACTCTGCAAACAAGTTGATATTATGTTATATTGAGCAATGAATATGGATAAGCTGATATTACCAAGCAACAATGGGGATATAAGGGAAACGCCTTCTTGGATTGGCATGTCTAATTTAATTGCGTACAGTCAAGTCAAAGTTGTTGTAGGTTACATCTGCCACAAATAATCCGCCCGCACCGAAGGTGCTGAGGCGTTTTTTGTTGGCACGCATTATCCGTAAGCAATTGCAATAGCTATTAAGCTTTAGCTTGGGGGGGGGGCCANTGTTGGCACGCATTATCCGTAAGCAATTGCAATAGCTATTAAGCTTTAGCTTGGGGGGGGGGCCATTTTTGCTCTAGAATCGTGGGTTTTTCCACGTTTCTGAAAAGGTCGTGAAATCGACGAAGTTGCCAAACTTGGGCTCAACATGGCCCAACATGGGCCCAACATGGGCCCAACATAGGCCCAACATCCCTCAACA
>BGPT01001874.1:114696-125100 GCA_003297045.1 Symbiodinium sp. clade C Y103
TAGGCCCAACATGGGCCCAACATGGCTCAACATGGGCCCAACATGGGCCCAATATGGCTCAACATCGGCCCAACATGGGCCCAATATGGCCCAACATGGGCCCAACATGGGCCCAACATGGGCCCAATATGGCTCAACATCGGCCCAGCATGGGCCCAACATGAGCCCAATATGGCTCAACATCGGCCCAGCATGGGCCCAACACGGCCCAACATAGAGCCAACATTGGACCAACATTCTCCAACTTTGGAACTCCCAAGCTAACACTCCGGTGCGGGCGGTTGTCGTCGCGAAGCGACCAGAATACCCTGTGGAAAACATGGGTCATATACTAATTTCATACCGATCATCCGCGAGGTACTTGGAGGATCTAAGTATCTGCACATTCTCATGTTGGGACCGATGAAGAGCTGGAAGCAGCTGGAATTTCCCTCCCTAAATGGACAGTGAACCAATCACAATGGAGGATATCTTTCCTACGGCCACGTTCCATGAGTCTAAAAAATGAATTGAACAAGAAATCAAACGAGTCACGAGTGCGTCAAATTCTGGATGTCCTTGACACAGAAAAAAACACCCAAGCGTCTCACGAACTGGTTGAATTTTGCTCGGTCTTCTGGCCAGGTTCGACTCCGCAAGTCTGTAGTGACTCCCAAAAAGATGCCAAAAATGATCAAATCCTACTAGAATGGTGATGACTTATGATAAATGTCTATCTTTGATTATCTTTGTGAGGGCCACTATAATGATTTTGATGTGGAAGATGGTCCAAACCTAGGTCTATTTGCCACTCCTCCTGAAATCAATAGGTAAATCATCAAAGCAGTTCTGGGCCATCAAGTCACCATACAAGGTGAGGCCCCCCAAAGTATAAGTTGGTTTATAAACCCATGAATACTAGAGTTGTAGGATTACGGTATAGTATGTTATAGTTATATCTTCCATAAACCCAAACGTTAGCCAAGTTATAAGATATGTTAGGCTATGTTTCAACCTTTATTGCCGGTACGCATGGCTGTTCCAGCTGAGTTCAACCTCCGGTCAGCCCGGCCTGGTAGAGAGGCGTCACCCCCAAGCAATCCGCCGCATTGGCTTCGGCCCCCGACATCAGCAGCACCTGCACCATTTCCTCCTCTCCCCGTATCGCGGCCAAGGACAGCTCCTTGGAAGCCACGGCGTAAGGGACCACCGAAAAAGAAACGAATGGAGGACTCATATGTGCCTTGGTCAAAGATTGGATTTGTGGGATTTCATGGGATTTCATCAACAGTCATGGTATATCAAAAAGAAACTCTCTAAGCTGCTTAATTCGCGTTATAGGTTTATAGATTCCTTTCCCATTAAGACCTCCATTTGTAGGGGAAGAAAAAAGTTCTCTAAGTTGGTTCAATGACCTCAAATCCCAATGAATCTCCATATTCAACCTCCAAAAAATACAAGATTTTCATGTACCCTCTGGTAATAAAACGGTTTGCTATTGAAAATGGCCATAGAAATAGTGGATTTTCCCATAAAAAAAATGTGATTTCCCATAGTTATGTTAGTTTACCAGAGAGTAAATCTATATCCAAAAAATCGTCAAAAAAAGTTCTCTAAGCAGCTCCAAGTTGTCGCTCCCCCCGAGGCTCAAATACTGCGCCCGGGCCTCGTCCGTCACGACCTCCCCCTCCAGCTGTCGCAGCAACGCGTGGAAGACCAGCTTCTGCTGCACCACGCGAGCGTCCATGGCGGTTGAACGTGAACGAACTTGGGATGGGGGATAGAACGAACTAATTTTCATGGGTCAAACTGGTAAAAACTACAAGGAACATCACAGTTCGGAGACTCACCTTGCAAAATGCGGTGATCTGTTTGGCCAAAGCTCTGGTGATTTTCAGGGGATTCTTGAAGGAATTCATCTATATAATCATGAAGGATCATGAAGGCTTTTTTAATGGGGTATGCCTTAGAAACAGAAAAACCATGAAAGATCCATACAAAATTGTATTCGATTCGATAGTTTCAGCACTTTTAGCCATTTTTGTCGGGTTTTCAGTGTCTTGGTGTACTGATATAGAAAATAAAGCTGACATACATGTTTTCAGTACAAGTACATATCTTACCCAACAAACTGTATATTTTCGTTCAGAGAGCAATTGTATGATGTTGACCACAAATATGTATATATATATATATACATGTGTATATATATATATGTATATATATATATATATGTACATATATATATATATATGTGGCACACTTGTATTTTAGCCCATTATTTCATTGCTTTTGCGGACTTTTCGGGGGTAAAAACTGAATGTCTTGGTAGAGATCTTGCACTGAGGCACTGCTACCATGGTGATTCTTCCAAAGTTACATTTGGAAATTGTTGATCTGTTCGAAGCAGCGAGCCCCACAACCTTCTCAGAACTGCTAAAGATCATATAGATCTTGATGATGAACTCATATTGATTTTTACCTATAGGCCTTAAGAATATCTCCATTCGGACATCGGTCAACTCTTCACCTCCCGCCTAAAGCGGCGGTTTTGAAAAGAAGGCTGCGGAATCCCATTGAGTTCGATAAGGTGCCTATCAAACATCAATGGATTGGTTAATGGGAAAATTTACAGGAAACCATGGATTTTCCCATTAAATATAGAGGTTTCCTTAAACCAATCTAGTGAAAACATGGTGATTCTTCAATAGCATTCAAAGCTATGTAAATTTACCAGGGAAGTGCTCTGAAGTGCGGTGTCAATCTTCACACCAATATAGTGACGATGAAGCACTTGGGGGGCTCATATTTGTAGACGAACCCATTTCATCCCTGGGTTTTTCGGGTCCCCAGAAAAACTCGCCAGATTCGCTCCAGATTCTCCAAACGGTGGCAAAACCACAGTGGGAAAAGAAACAAAAACACCACCTTCGCAAACCCAAGCGACTTCCGAGCGTCTGGTGTAAGGGCTCCGGGGAGGGTCTGTGTTCAAACACAAACCTATCGGACTAAATAAAATAGTCAATCTTAGTGTTGTTTTTTTTGCTCAATTTCAAAACTTAGAAATACATAAAGCTTTGAGATGGACCGGCACATGGGGTGAACTGGGACTGACCTGGGCTTCAGGAGCCGCTTCTACGATAAGCACCTGATCCCACTGCCAGCCATTTCATCTCCCCAGTCACAAAAACTGCTCTACAAGTGCTGGAACTGATCTTCAACTTCGGAACAGTCACCACTGTCTGGATTGCCCCAGGCAACCACGGATCCATCGACCAAAATGGCGGCAAATGCGCCCCCTGTGGCCTGAATCAGCTGCACATTCTTGAGCTGCTCTTGAACTGCGAGACAGTCACCAGCATGATCTGGATCGCCCCAGGCTACCACAGACCCATCAGCCAAGATGGCAGCAAATGCCCAATGTGCAGCCTGAATTGCCTGCACATTCTTCAGCTGATCTTGAACTGCGCGACAGTCACCACCAAGTTCTGGATCACCCCAGGTAAGCACTGATCCATCAGCCAAGATCGCAGCAAATGCTGCATCTGCGGCCTGAATCTGTTCCACGTTCCTTAGCTGATCTTGAACTGCAGAGCAGTCACCACCACAGTTTGGATCGCCCCAAGCAACCACTGATCCATCGACCAAGATCGCGGCAAATGCGCCAAAGTATGTAGCCTGAATTTGCTGCACATGAATCAGCCGATCTTGAACTGCAGAGCAATCCCCACCACTGTTTCGACGGCCCCAGGCAACCACAGATCCATCGGCCAAGCTGGCAGCAAATGCGCGCCCTGTGGCCTGAATTGCCTGCACATTAATCAGCTGCTCTTGAACCGCGGAGCAGTCACCACCATAGCGTGGATCACCCCAGGNTGGCAGCAAATGCGCGCCCTGTGGCCTGAATTGCCTGCACATTAATCAGCTGCTCTTGAACCGCGGAGCAGTCACCACCATAGCGTGGATCACCCCAGGCAACCACTGATCCATCGGTCAAGATCGCAGCAAATGCGCGCTCTGTAGCCTGAATCAGCTGCACATTCTTGAGCTGCTCTTGAACTGCGAGACAGTCCCCACCCATGATGGAATCCCCCCAGGCAACCACAGATCCATCGGCCAAGATGGCAGCAAATGCGCGCCCTGTGGCCTGAATTGCCTGCACATTAATCAGCTGCTCTTGAACCGCGGAGCAGTCACCACCATAGCGTGGATCACCCCAGGNGGCCTGAATTGCCTGCACATTAATCAGCTGCTCTTGAACCGCGGAGCAGTCACCACCATAGCGTGGATCACCCCAGGCAACCACTGATCCATCGGCCAAGATCGCAGCAAATGCGCGCTCTGTAGCCTGAATTTGCTGCACATTTTTTAGCTGATCTTGAACTGTGGAGCAATCACCACCATGGTCCAGATGGCCCCAGGAAACCACCTTGTCAGCTCCACAGCACCACAAAGCAAATGCGTTGCCAGATGCAGCCATTTGCACTTGACTCTTTGCAAGCTGCAGGGGCGCAGGACGGAGAGCACCGAGCTGCTGTTGCACCACAGCCGTTAGGTGCTCTCCGTCCTGCACCCCTGCAGCTTGCAAAGAGTCGTCAAGGTTGGTCAGGACATGTCCCTCTGCAGTGACAAGTTTCAGGAAGCCCTTTCGAAATGTTTTTTGGGCCAGAATTTTCAAGTCCCCAACTTTGGAGAGTTCAGGAAGCAGCAGAGTTTCTCCAGAACCACTCGGGAACGATACGTTCACTCAAAGCATTCGCGAGTGGCCACAAACCAGCCAAAATTGCTGTCAAAAAGACTAGATAGTTGGCCAATCTGCTTTCCAGTACATTTCTGGGCGAATTGTAAAACTTCACCAAGCTGAAATAAGGTGATTCTGGAATAGTTACATTCATAATCATTTGATGTGGTGACGTCGACAGAATCTATCCAGATTAATCATTAACGGTTACTCATCAATCAATCACCCCACCTGTATCCAAGTCATGATATATCCCACTGATTCACTAGAATCTCCATAGGTTGGGATAAAACATCTACCAACTATGGTGCAATTACAAAGAAAATAGTGGAACTGCAGAAGTACATCCCATTTCACCATATCTAAGTGATTTACAAAAGCTTATACTGTAATACACGACACATATAATCCCACTAATCGAAATCTAACTGGGGCTATAACTAGTTTGAACCTCAAGACATCTGTCCTTCGAAAGCCAGTCCTTTTGAGCCACAAATGCTGCCGTCGGATTTCGCTCGCCTCAGTCCTGTGACCCTTTTGACTGGGAAAAGTGTCAGGTGCTTCATAAGCCGTGCTAATAAAATCAAGTGGAAAATGAAAAGATATACCCCTGCTGCTATAGATATATGATTATATATAACTATTAATATTCAGTATTAGTATGATTAATTATGAATTGTTATTGCATATTATTGTTGTTGTTATTTTATATGATTCTAACATGATGATGGGTCGAACGCCTGATACCGTGAAAATGAAACCACACTGTGGATCGAACTCCTGCACCAGTTGGTAGATGGATGATGGGCAAAATCCCCCATTCTGATTCCATTATATGGTAGTTTCCTAAAATAAGGGCACCCCCAAATCATCCATTTATAGATGGATTTTCCATTATAAACCATCCATTTTTTGGTACCCCCATTTTAGGAAACCCCCATATAGGAATCCCAATAGTTACCAACTGCTGCAGGATGGTTTGTCCATCCACATGTCTTGCATTGTCATACCATGAAGGATTCCTGGCGGACATGTGGATGGGGTATCCTAAGTTGGATTACTGGGGCATCCAGCATATTGAGTACTTGCATGGACATCCATGGCAAAGCTTTTGGCAAATTGATCTACAAATTGACAACTAGAGCTTCACTCGGGGCTTTTCCATATCATCATCAGGTTTAATTCACTGGATAAGCCAGATGGACTTGTCAAGTTACAATATGTTTTTTCCATATGCTTACCATCTATCTGGCTTCATGTACTGGATGGTAAGCATATGAAATACCCTCCGGCAATCAAACGTGGCAATTGGAAATCCCCTAAAAATGGAGGTCTAAATAGGAAAATCATCTATACATGGTGGATTTTCCATTAGCATGTTTGATACCAAGTAGATTTGTCAAGCAATCATTCACTACTTGCTACTTTCATCGCACCAGGGCAAGAGGATCAAGCCGCGAGGAGGAGAACATCATGGGACGAAACGGGGCATCGTTTGTTGCCACCATTGATTACCAGGGGGAATATCCCCAAAAAAAAATGCAAGGGAAAAAAGCGGATCCCCGCAAAATCCTAGCAAATATCCTACCAAATATCTGGGTAAATTCAAATAATTCACTAACCAGAAAGGAGGTACTTTGAGGATGATGAAGGCCGATTCCAGGAAGGTCTAAGGCTTTGACAAACTCTCCAGAAGTGATCGCAGTCTTCATGCCCTGCAGGGAAGCCGATACCCTCCGGTGTCATCAAACATGCCTAGCTGGAAAATCCACCATTTAGTTCGATGATTCTCCCAGCTAGAAATCTCCATGGCTAGTTCGGGGATTTCCCAATGATCGCCATGCTTGATTCCCAGACGGTCTTGATTCCCAGAGGGTAAGGACATTTTACCGTGAAACATGATCCATGGTGCTGGAACATTTTGCTCACCACTGACCCGGCGATTGTCAGGGAACTGGGCAAGTCTCGTCATGGAGGATCTGCCTGCTTTCAGCATGGCCAGGCCTAGATACCATTCAAAGATACTGATTGAGTCTGGAACTCTCCGGTAACATGGCGATCCTTGAAAAATCCCCGCAGCGTCCGATGACTTTTTCCCACATAGAAACCTCCATGGCTATTGCGGGGTGTTTAGTGGCCTCACCTGCGTGGTCAAAGTCACAACGCAGTGACTCCGGTGATGTTGGCAACAAAATAACATTGGTGAAGTAAAAACCTACACCAAACAAAAGTGGCTTATAGGCTTTTAGTAGCCCAAAAAATTATAGAAAGGATGGTGCTAATGATGGTTTCTCCATACTTTCCAGGTTTCCAACTGTTCCATTTTTTTCTGAGGTTGCTATACCCTCTGGCAATCTAACATAGCCATGGAAAACTACCATTTTTTTAACAGGTAAAATCATCTACAAACGGGCCATTTTCCATAGTCATGTTTGATTCCGAGAGGGTAAACCCCTCGTCATTCCCCCTGTTTCCCCACTGGATGGTCATCTCAAAGGAGCAAGACCTGCAGGGTGAGCGTCCTAACTAGGTTACATCCCCGGCTATAAATGGCACACCCTCTGGTAATTAAACGTAGCTATTGCTATTGCCATTTATAGTGGATTTCCCCATTAAAAGTGGTGATTTCCCATAGTTATGTCAGTTTACCAGAGGGTAAGTCTGCATAAGTCAGGTTCATCCACTCATAACGGGGTGAACTAAAACCCCAGGTAACGATTTGTGGGATGCAGTATATCCCATAGGCCGGTGGTTTTCCCCCCCCCTGTCGTCCTACAAAAACTTGGACGTGCTTGAGGAACCCCGAAAAAAATCAAAAAATCCTACAATGTGGGGCCCCCGGTCGATAGCTAAGTGGGTTTATAACTCCAATAACTATGGTTTATGATACTTATAACTATAGTTAGGTAGGCTTATAAACCAACTTATAACTGGGGGGGGGGGGGCCACATTGTATAGATTCCCCATTTCCAGTGGATCAACCGAAATTTCGTTATGGAAATCCCCCACCGTGCGCCTTCAGAAAGACCATGTCTTTCAGTCGCTTCACAGAGGCGCTCTCCGCCGGAAGATCGCTGTGCGAGTCCTCCGAAGGCATCGAGATAACGCGAGACCCGCGTTCGGGATATGTATGGGATATAACAACACTGTACATTTGTGTATTTATACATATATATATATATACATAGTTGTCTCCAAATAGATGTAAAAGTAAATCATCATCAAATTAGTAGGGATTTACTGTTCAATCTGTTTGGGGATGACCATATATATATATATACATGCATACATTCATATATGAACTAGTCAAACAAGTATGGTTGGTTTTAAACTTCAGACTTGTATATATCCCAGAATTCTTTCCTGGTGAACCCACATTTATTTTTTAATCCCACTAAAACATCTTGATGCATTGCAATACTTTGCCAACCTGAAGTATCGGGGCAGACCTTGGGATGGTTTTCTTTCTACAGAAACCAGCGATGGTTTTCCACAAAAACCAGTTTTTTCCACCAGACCATGTGAGGTTGTTATGCTTCATCAGTAAGCAAAAAAAATGTATATACACATGTACGACCAACCCATCAATGGGTACAGCTTCAGGATGGTAAAAAAAACCAACCACTTAAGCTAAATTGGTGCTATGAATGGATACAAACCTGCTTTCTTGTAGATTCAAAAGCGTAGTTTCGGAAGCACCAGTTGCATTTAAAAGGTCTAAACTGGGGGCCCCAACGAAGATTTTTGGAACCAGATGGCGACTGAGAACCCCTGAAAGATTGGGATTCAACCACTAAAAACAGGGATTGATATAGCAGATCTTTGGGAGCAATATAAGTCCTTATCACTGTTTTGGGATTTATGGTCGAGAAAAAATCGACACTTCAATGGGTTTGGGTCGTCCAACTTGTAACATCTTATAACCGG
Source organism: Symbiodinium sp. clade C Y103 (assembly GCA_003297045.1). Taxonomy (NCBI): domain Eukaryota; class Dinophyceae; order Suessiales; family Symbiodiniaceae; genus Cladocopium; species Cladocopium sp. clade C. The sequence goes on from BGPT01001874.1 coordinate 123,344, forward strand.
AGGTATCCTGGATATATACATTACGATTTGACCATCAAACATGGGGGAGTTGGGCAAGGGATCTTGCATTTTTTTTACCGGTGAAGCCCTTCCAAGCATGACAAACCGGTAAGTCTCCAAATGGAAAACAAGAAAAACATCTGCCACTTGGAAATCAGCTGCGGCTCGACCAAACCCCAAGAAATTCTCAACCGAGATTTGTCCCGAGATCACAGCTATTGTCAAGGCGAAAGTGTCCCAATTCCATGACGGATTGGTGGTTTCAATCCATCCAACAAGACAGCTTCAATTTTGGATGCTCATTGCAGGCAGGAACGACAACTCTGTGTTACCCTCCAACCTGATGATGAACGATTGCTTGGAAAATTGCTTGGTAAAAGGTGGTAAAAGTGTGACATGTTGAAACCCTCCAAATTTGGAGTATCCTGGGAAAAACCTTCCCACCAAATGTTGCCAGCAGTTTTTTCATCTTGCCACTTCCCTTCCCACTGCTGTCCTCTGGTGAACTTGACATAGACTCATCCATCCTGAGCACGGCAAAAATCGGAAACCTCCAAGTTTTGGGAACGTTGGAGTTTGGAGATTGGTTGTTGCAAGGAAGTTTGCCAGAAAACACTAGAGGAAAGTAAAATCCTATTCTGAGAGTGGTAAGTTACTTTTCGCTCTTTTTGGGGGCTAAAAAAAAACGTGGAATCCTATAGATTTTTGACCATGCCTTTGGTTGCTTCGAATGGCAGAATCTTATCGGTGAAAAGTAGACCCACAAGGTGGAAACATGTGGAAACCAGGTAGTACAACCATCTATAGGAACTCATCTAATAGATGGTTGTACTACCATAGATGGTTTTATAGATATACTAACGGTGGTACATTTGCAGGTAGGAACTCTACTAGTGCACCGCTAATATGGGTATGCTTCACTTCAACCAAATTTCCCAATCACTTTTCAGATTTTTCAGATGCTATATCCACATGAATTATATGCTATTGGCCTTATGCCCCCACATGGCTTTGTCTGAAAGTTGGGCACCCCAAAATCCAATGGTTTATCATCATGAATCATGTTTCCTATAAAACAGCCGTAAACCATATCATATATCAAATCAGATCACATCATATCATATCGGATCCTTTGTTGTTGGTTTTATCTGTCATGTGGTTGAGAAACTCAATTTGTAGCTCCTTGGCTCCCCATTGATTGTTGGGAACATGGATACCCCTAGCTCAGAACCGCTCCCTTCTAACCACTGGATTTTTGGGTTTTTGGGCTTCGTCCCAGATGGCATCTGGGCATGCAGACGGTCAGGTGCCGTACCGTACCGCCAGCATGAATACCTGTACAATTAACAAAAAAGGCGAGGAATATGTATCCTTCACCACCTTTGGAAAGAGACAGGCGTACTATCAAATCATCGCCCTGAGGCATGTCAACAGAACGCTTTCAGCTGTAGAGAAAGCAGATACTATACTGTACACAAATGCACGGAGAGACGCCATGNTATATTTAGTTTTATCAAGCAACGCCAATTTAAGGAGTGGAAGATTGTATCTCCTCGTAAATTATGAAAGGGCTGTGCAGTGCAGATCGTAGGTCAGAAGATTCAAGAACCTGTGCCGTGCATGCATATGCCCGCCGTGACTCCTGACACATGCAGCAATGCAGCTGCACAAAAATCAGTATGCGCATGGCCAAGGAAAGCGCGTCACAATGAGAACTGTGATGAACCACGTCTCCAAAAGCACAAAGTAATTGCAAG
>BGPT01001874.1:125463-163534 GCA_003297045.1 Symbiodinium sp. clade C Y103
GAAATCGACGAAGTTGCCAAACTTGGGCTCAACATGGCCCAACATGGGCCCAACATGGGCCCAACATAGGCCCAACATCCCTCAACATAGGCCCAACACGGGCCCAACATGGCTCAACATGGGCCCAACATGGGCCCAATATGGCTCAACATCGGCCCAACATGGGCCCAATATGGCCCAACATGGCCCAACATGGGCCCAACACGGCCCAACATAGGCCCAACATGGGCCCAACATGGCCCAACATGGGCCCAACATGGGCCCAACATGGGCCCAATATGGCTCAACATCGGCCCAGCATGGGCCCAACGCGGCCCAACATAGAGCCAACATTGGACCAACATTCTCCAACTTTGGAACTCCCAAGCTAACACTCCGGTGCGGGCGGTTGTCGTCGCGAAGCGACCAGANCCAACATAGAGCCAACATTGGACCAACATTCTCCAACTTTGGAACTCCCAAGCTAACACTCCGGTGCGGGCGGTTGTCGTCGCGAAGCGACCAGAATTACTCAACCAAGATTTACAACCCACTTAACATCGTGTACCCATCCATGTGTTGTTTGCTTACACACCCATGTTTGCTAGCCCAACCAATGTTCACCTCTAAAAAAAGGCGGAGTTTCCATTGCCATAAGACTAACTTATAACATCTCATAACAATCCAACTCCACCCCTCGCGACTGACCCTGAAGCATGTTTTTTGTCTAAGACAGTCAGTAAATCTTCCCAAACAAGTGGCAAAACAATGGATGGCACAAACATGATTTAACTACCAAGGTTCCCAAGGATAAATAAATCACGTGTTGACGTGTTGTTGTCAAAATCATCATTTTTGTTGGTGAAATTCCTGTTTCTATCGGAAAACACCATGCATTTTGGGGGTGCAGCCACCTCCCTTCCTACCTCTACACAACCGGCACCGTCGCCCGAGATCAAACAGGTGCCATTCTCCTGATGGGTTCAGACTGGAGCCCTTGTGGGTTTCACTTCTTTAACTGGCGAACCTAGGATATTTTCCAAACGAGAAAGTGTTACGTTTATTTGATGAGATTCTAGATTCATCTAGATTCGATTCTTGGATTGGCTTCAACAAAAAAAGGTTGAATGTTAGATTCTTGATCTCTTGACAGTGTACGTTGACACAATCATTACTCTCGGGTTGGTGGTTATCATCAGGTGCGGGTCTTAGGGCTGTCATACAGTACATGAAACAAATGATGATTACCCTCTGGTAAACTAACATAGCTACGGAAAATGGCCATTTATAGTGGATTTTCCAATCAAAAATTGTGATTTTCCATAGCTATGTTAGTTTACCAGAGTGTAGTTCTCAGGAAAAAAAACTGAGATCCGCAGGGGGCCATAAACCTCACACCATTCTCCAAGAATTGGCACCCCTAAATCCACGATCATTTCGCAAAAAAGGGGCTGGTATATATACAGTACCTTTCATGGTATTTCACGGATGATTTCAGAAAAAAGTGGATACTGTAAAAATCCCTAAAATCATAGGTTTATTTGGGGGCACAACCAGCTGTCCTATCTTAGGAACCCGTGAAAACACCTGGTCCCACGATAGCGCCCATCCCCTCCTGCGCCACGGATAGCACGGCCCAGGCCAGCAGTGGAAGCAGTTTTTTCATGACCTGAAGGGAGGGACCCAAAAAGGGAGCCATCCAAAATCATCCAAACACTGAAAAAGGTGGTGGCTAAGTTGGTTTTGTTCACTAGTTTACTTTGGGTTTTTGGTGATTACACCCATAGTTAGGTAGTGCCCCCGGGAAATAGATCATAATTTATTGCTGTTCTTCCCGTGTTTAACTGGTGGGTTCATGGTGATTGTGAGCATATATCATGCTAGATGATGTTCGATGGGGTTACCACCATGGCCTCTGAGGACCGATAAAACAAGGTGCTTTTTTCGTCCATCTTGGGATGAAGCGGTACGCTGCATGATCAAACCTTGGTGCCTTGTGGGGAAAAAAACGGCCTAGAGCTGAAAAAAAACATGTTCCCTGCAAACCCCGGCTTCGCCCCCACTCAAACAACACACCCAAACAATATCATATACTTGTCGCCAAAGGATGAATGAAAACACTGGCTAAACGCGGCGATTTTGACTTCAGGTTTTCGGTATTTAGGGTTTTACTTTAGGATTTAGGGTTTTAGGTTTTTGGGTTTCAGGGTTTGTTGTTTTGGAAAGTAAAAACTTTCACCCTACGCAGGGATTTGAGCATGTCAAAGGATATGCGAAATTCGCCACGGGCAAACCTAGGGTTTGCAGCGAACATGGTCTTTTGCCCTTGTATCCCCTTACCCTCTAGTAAACCAAAATTACCATGTTTATATAGTTTTATATAATGGGTCCCAGCTACAGTACAGCAGAAGATAATAAGGTATATTTTCCAGCATTATCAAAGCGTTATGTCAGCCACCGGCAAGCCGCCTCGCAGCCTCGGGACAGCCAGGGTGGCTGTCCCCTGAGTTTGAGCCACAACAGCCGCGGTTTCGAGGTGGAATTTCGGGAATATGACCTAAAGTATGGATCAAGTTGTTATGTTCCCAAAAATAAACACGAAATTTGATGGCTTACATTCAGAATTTCCCAATAAATACTAATAAATGATAATAAATTTCTTGAATATGTTTCCCCTTCTGGTTTCTTTTTCTTTTCCCCCATATCTTTATACCACCCATAAAATCTGAAAACAAAAAGCATGTCAACCCATGTCAACCCCCAAGGCCTTGCCCGCAAGTTGCATTACCAGCCTGGTTGACCTCTTCTCTTTTCGTGGCGACGTCGGGCCTTCAGTGATGATCGGGTCATTGTTGGGCTGCGGCAGCTACTTGATGCTTCACCCCAGGAATCGTAAGTGGCTTATATCTCCAGCTATAAGCAGGGTAAATAGGGTTGGTCCAGTCAAAACCGGGGGTTAAACCAGTTAAACCCCCACTGACTCACAGGGGGTGAAACTTCAAGTGCCCCCTCATTGCGCTTTTGTGTTGTTCCATGGCGATATTTTAGTTCAGGATAGAGGCATCGTCTACCTGCATCGCCTACATAGCTCAATTCTTGGCTGCTGGATTTTTGGATACTTCCCTCACCAATCCTTCAGACATTGGTCCCAGGATCTATTCTCCGAGATCTCCAAAGATCTCCACAGTACACCGAAAAAGATGATACCGCTGACATGGAACGAATATGTGTGTTACCACGTTACATTGTGCCCTATCTTTAGATTCATCCATTCCACTTGAAATTCCAATGGGTCCATCACAACCATCACACTCACATTCACCTACACGTCACTATGGTTTAGCCAAATGTGTACCCATGGTTGTTGTTCGGGGATAGGTCAATACCTAATGCCTATACAATACTTTTGGGGATGAACATCGACGAATCCCAGCTTTGGGTTTCACCAGGGGGATCGGGTCTTGACCCATGGCCATTGAAATCCCAAGTGTTCCTCGTCAAGTCCCACTGATCTCTCACTGCTTAAGAACACCATTTTCCAAGATTTCATGGCCACTCCTTGATAACCCAAGTACAGCAAGAGATTCTGAGATTCTGAGATACCAACCTCCAAAAGGAATAGAAACTCCAGTGTCCAAGATGGCAGTTCGGTTTTTTGTTTCCCCTCATATTCTCCAGGCGTCCAACTTTTAGGCATCGAAACTTGGAGTTGCTGTAAAGTATGAAATGCATCGAAACTAGTCTACACCAAGTTTTAACCACCCAGGTTACCCCAAACTTCCAAACTTACCAGAGTATCTCTATTGTCAAGTCCTGGGGCCACCCACTCTCTGGTCTTTTCCTGGGAAGACATCCACGAGGCGATCATCATTATGGAAATGAGTAGAAAATACCACTCAAAGTATGGGGTTGAATGGATTTTTCCTGGGATTCAAAATGATTCTACAATATCTTGTTCCTGTTCCCATATTTTTGCTCAACTGGACCCCTTGGCCATTTGGCGGGGATGGAAACGACCCTACTCATCATCAACTCTTTGGCTTGCTTTATCTACCCTTTACAACTACTTATTGCTTTCCAATGGGGGCACACATCTATTGATTAATTAATCAATTAGTTTCAAGAAAGGACATCGGTCTAGTGCCTGCATATCCCAACACTTGGATGGTTTGAGACTCAGATTTTGGGCTTCCTTGGTCTGAAATTTTGACCCATAGTACCCCAAAGAGGGAGAGAAAGTAGAGACTGACACAGCCCTTCCATTCAGATGAAGGGTTCAGTATGGTTCAGTGACACCCAAATTGATGTATCTCCAGATAATCCCGGATATCTAAGTAGAACATAACAAAAACATCAAACCGCGAACCCACAACCGTCCTTTTGACATCGGAATATTCCACACTGTCAAACAGATCTTTCCCAGGCCCCTGGAGCCTACAATAGCTCTACTTAGGCTCGAGGTTCTGGACATCTTGGGGTCCAAAAACTGGACTTAAGATCCGATGTCCTTTGAGGAACATGGAAACAGGTCCTGCAAAGCGTTCTTTTAGAAACCCCACTTCGATTCTTGGATCATCCATGACATCTGATGACATCCCGGAAATGTGTTTTTCCTATCATCATGTTCCCTTCGACCTTGTATTCCCCCAAAATATCTACAAGCTGGGCCCGCCCCAGTTCTGTTTGTTGCTTCTAGTTTCACCCCATGAGGCAGACATCAGGCTGGAATTCCATATGATTTACCAAACAAAAACTAATTATATCATATCATACCAGTGAACTAACCATGATTACACCATCTTTTCCCATCCTTTACCCCCCAAAAAATCATCATCACCTGGGGCAGTTCCCATCTCCGTCATCGCGCCTCAGAGTCCACTTCATCCAGGCTTTTCTGAATGGAATCCAAACGAGCCTGAAGGACGGCCTCGCGTTCCACGGATGCAACGAGTTGAAGAAACCGATGACTTTGGGGAGGCTTGAAATCCCATGAAAAATGGTGACTTTGGGGATGGTTTATGGCATTGGCATGGCATTGGCATTACCACATTCTATTATAGTGTCTTGTTTTGACAATGTCACAGCGAAACAACAGGATTTGAAACCCAAAGACAACATACAAAAGGTGTTTTGACCGACAGAAGATGCAACAAAAGCATACAAATGCATGTGCTTTGGTACTGAACACATGTGGGACTGTGTAGTGTTTGAACAACATCAAACATGTGCCCTCCAAACCCCACGTTCGCCCCACTCAAATAACACACCCAAACAATATCATACACTTGTCTGTCACCAGAGGATGAATGAAAACACTGGCTATACGCAGCGATTTTGACTTCAGGTTTTCAGGAATTTAGGGGGTTAATTTGGGGTTTAGGATTCTGGGGTTTTAGGGCTTTGGGGTTCTAGGACTTTAGGGTTTTAGATGGTTTTCGGGTGTGTAGTTTTGGAAAGTAAAAAACGCTAGCCGTACGCAGGGATTTGAGCATGTCAAAGGATATGCAGGATCCGTCCGGGGCAAACGTGGGGTTTGCAGCGAACATGTGAAACAAGATGGACATGTCGAATGTTTAAATGACTGTGTTTGGGCCGTTCAGACTACAAAAAAAAGACACAAATCGATACAACTTGGCATCTGAATGGTGCTTTTGCCCGGCAGGCCCACGGATCATCAAGAACTGCCTTTGGGAATCAAAGATGGCAATGGGAAATCCCTCCAAAAGGATGTGTTGATGGGGAAAAAAACAACAAAATGTGGATTTTCCATTGCCATGTTTGATTGCAAAAGGATATGTCAAAAAATATATTCCTATATATATATATATATATTCCCATAATATTCCTTGCAACCCCCCAACAAAGGAATTCAACCATGGGTTTCAATACTCCTATGATTTGGGGCACCCCCATTTTAGGACACCTCCATATTGCATTCAATTCATATCCATTAAAATCATTAAAATAGGTTTGTCTGAAAATCGTGTACCTCTAAATCCATTGGTTAATCCTCATTATTAAATGGCTATAATTGGGGCTATACCCTATTTTCAGACAAACCCAAATGCCATATTTTTTGGCTTTCCCAGCTCGCCATGTGACACCAGACACGAAAGGCCTCAACCGCTTCCAGCACGTGCGAATCAAAGCCTTGTCGCTCCTGAAAGCTCACTGAGGTGACCAAGGAACAAACCGGCGGAACCGCTCCTTACCAAGCTGGAGATGGTATCCTCTGGCATGATTCAGAAGACTTCAAATTATTTTAGATTGTGGATTTCAAACGATTTCAAATTGCGGATGTCCGATACTTTTCAGAGCCAGCTGCGAAGATATTTTGCCTCGCATCAGACTGAAACCTGTCATCTCGTAATCTCATCATGCAACGGGAAATCCCAATTTTCGAGAGGTGAATCGTGCTAAGTACAGTAATATCTTGCTGAACAATTGGCTTGCCACAAAACTTTGGACACCAATATCTATAGGTATCCCCCAGACGTTGGCAGAAACCACCAATTTTGTTGTAGCTTTTGGCATAGTAAAAAACTATGGAAAATCCACTGGTTCTGAAAAGATAAATCATCTATACCCTCTGGTTATGACTAACATAGCCATGGAAAATTGCTAATTTTGGATGATTTTCCCAGCTAGAAACCTCCATTTAGTTCGAGCAGTTTCTATGGCTATGTTAAATAACCAGAGGGTAAATGGTGATTTTGCACTCCCCCAATTGTCCTTGCTCAAATCGTCACTGCGGAGTATCCCCAAATTCGATACCAAACTCAAGGCCTGCCAACCTTGGAGGTACCCCCTGGAAACATAGCTATGGAAAATCACCATGTTCAACAGGTAAATCAGCTATATGTGGGCAATTTTCTATAGCTATGTTTGCTTGCCAGAGGGTACCACTGCTCAGAATTGGTTTCTCCATCACAAATTTTATCTATGGTTGTCAATGTTATCCCCATTTCTATACTCCATTTTCAGATCCATATCACATCGACTTTCTGATATTGCACCATGTTTACTTCTTCAATTTGTGCAGTATGCTGTTGCTTCAACCACCATACTTTTGTTGCTCATCATCACCAATTTCTCGAGATGGTGCTTCACGCATCAGACTATGAATTCCATTTTCAGGGAACAGCACTGGTTAATCTATTTGTTTAATGGGAATATCATCTCTATAATTCTATCATATGTAATTTGATTACTTGATTGATTTATAACCCCCCATTTGATTCCCATGACATTTTAATGGAATATAAGGCTTTAACTTACTGGTGCTTAATGGCATGATTATTAATGGTTATTATAGGTTATTCCCCCATTCCCTGCTAAGCACGAGTAAGTTAATCAATGATTGAAACCTATAGTAATTCAACGGTCGCCGGGTTGCTCCTCGGGTTTTTTCAAGAGCACTGAAGGTGCCGAGGCCTGCAGTGCCGGCCTGAGGCAGATTTCCAGGTCTCCAATGGCCATTTTTCCGCACATCATGGGGAGATCATGGGGATATCATGGGGATATAATGGGGATTTAGTGGGGATAGGAATGGGATATCAAGTTCAACAATTTATTTGGATCCCATTCTATATCTGATTATATCCCATTATATATGGATACATATCCATTTCCGTCATCAATTATTTAGATTATATGAGTATATCGATGTGTATCTGAAAATGGGGTTGGAGATCCAATTATTCAATGTGGCCATGTTAGCAGAAAGGAAGTAACGACAATCCATTGGGTTGTGCAGGTAGCCTGTGTTCAAATAAACCCGGAGTAATCCGTTGATTTCAGAGCATGTATTGCATAAAATGATCATACCCAGAGTAATGCCAACCTTAACAGCCATATGACCATGATCAATATATAATTGTTTTCTACTGGTTGGTCGATATGTCCAGCTCATGGGCTAAAATTGTTCGATATGAATTTCAAGCCAGCCACCAGAAGAAACCTTATATAACCTACAGAGGTATTGAAACTGCTCAGATATGGAAAATCTATGGCTTTGCCCCAGGACAGTTATCCATAAATGGTGGATGTTCATGGATTTTCCACATCTATCTTCATTTGCGGGAGGCTAATCTGGGATGTTTGGAGGATGGTTAAAAAACACCACTGCAATATTTGACTTGATCATACTTGATCCTTTTTCGGGCTGTAAAACCACATGTAACATGTAAAAAATGATGAAGGCAACATGTTGAAACGGTGTATTTTCAGGCCAAAGGACTGGACAACATGGAGAACAAAATGCTCTCAAATTCTCATGGTCAACTGGCCAACACAAGATTTGGTAGATGTGGTATCTAGGAGAGGTTTGCACTTGGAAGTGCAGTTCCAATTGTAAGTGGATATACTATATGTCTATATAACCATCGGTATAGGATCTCCATATCCCCGACTGATTGGGGTTATTTCACCATAGTTATACCATGCTATACCCATTTTTTCATCTCAACTGCACCCTTAATAAGGCCCAAAAGGATGTTACACCAGTTTTTTAAAGCAAATATTTTGGAATCCATGTCATGTTTCTGATATGTGTGAGGGTTGCCATCGCCTTCCCTGTCAGGCTCCCGTGCTCTCCACCCAACTGGTTGATCTGCTTCATCAATCTCGGCGAGTTGCACCGGGTATGTTTAAACACGTGTTCCTCCTCAAGTTACCCTCCGGTAATCAAATCTGGCTGGCTGGAAAATTGCCCAATTTATCCATGCATAAAATTTATAGCTAGTCTTCCTATTGAAACAAGAAGTTTATGGATGATTTTCAAGCTAGCAACGTTTGATAACCAACACTTGGGTATGTTTGTTGGTTTAGTTTCATTCCATGAGTTCTATGGTCCAAGTTATCTAGAGTTACAATCAAATTTCTGAACATTGTTTGATTTCCAAACATGTTTGAAACACGGTGAACTGTTCACCAACTTAGGGTTCACGACCTGGGGGCCACCTTTTGGGGATCATCGCAAAAATCTGAAAGTCATTGATGACCATCACTACAAACATCCAAACACAGTTGTTGAAAATAAAGACATCTGTGGTTATATATATATATAATATTTAGTTCTAATTCTAATTAGTTCTATATCACATGAATCATATCTGAGCTGGGGGTATCTCCTGGCCAGCTAGGTGTCTTTTTTCCGAAAATGATGGGGAAACTTCACAAAATCCAAAGATTCTCCACTAGAATTGCTGGTTTTAATGGTGTCCCACATTGTTCAGATATGTTCAGACACACACAGATGGGTACTTTGGATGTGCATCCCGGGAATCATGACTGTCTGACCCATCACTGGGCTTTATTCAAGCATATTCCATATATAGCTGGGTTACAATATCATCATTACACCTTCGAAATCCAATATGGGGACCCAACCCTGTTTTCAATGGGGTAGATGGGCATGGGGATGTTATCTTTATCGTCCCCCACTTTTCTAAAGACTAAGTGACTAAGTTCAGCAATGAAAGAGCCTGTACTGTTAATAGGGCACCTGCAGTAGAGTGGTGACACAGATCCAGCCCATGTCGAAACGCAACCTGCTTCTTCCACAGCTGTCCGAGGTCGATGCAATCAGCCTCTTGCAGGAATTTCTCTAGTTCCGACTGAAGGAATTGCAGCTGACCATTGTTTCTGTTCAGCTTTGAGCCAACACCCCACTGTCCAATTCCCTTGAGAAGTGGCGAGAAGTCTGTGCGCATGTTGATCGCTCCGAGTTGCTCTTCCAATCGATAACGATAAGTTCGATAAGTTCGAACAGTACATCTTTCATCTTGAATTCACACAAATGCCCTGCAAAGAAATATGGGTTTAGTGGTTTTAGTTTTTGAAAGACAGCAGGGTTAATAGAATATGGGGGTATACACCCACATTTAGTTCGACTTGTGTATCCCCATGTCTGCACTCTCCAAGCGAGGCTTACCCGATGGTGGTGCCTTCACAGTTAGTGACGACTTGTTGGGCAACGAAGCGAGAGAGCGAAGCTGACCCAAGAGCCGGAAGAGATGATGAGAGTGTCAATGACTAATGCGGGTAAAACAATGCCATAAACCATCCCCAATGACTCACCATTTTTATAGGTGGTATGTTTACCATTCCCAGGAAAATGGGTAGTTTATTATTGTTTTATCAATGACTATCAATGATACAGAGACTCATATCAGAAATGGTAAACTAACAGTGACTGCTAGTGAAGCCATGGCCATAGAATTGTTGTTGATTTGCCGGTTACTGAAAAATGGGGAATTTATGTGATTTTCCATATAGTTATGTTAGTTTGTCAGAGGGTAAGGGAAATGAAGAAGGTCTGGAACAGTACAATTCATCGACAGTTACCAACCACACGCAAACGATGTCAACCCTGTGACACGCAATATAGAATATTGCTACATGGGAGCTTATCTGCCAGCTCAAGGCGATTCCTTCCGACACGAACTCCTGAAGTACACTGAAGTGATGGAATGGTCCATCCCTGCCAGAACACTCCCAGGCAAAACCTGGTCAGTAAATCGCAAATCGAGACACTTGTCGCAGAGTTTCTTGGCGTTTTTCTCGCTGCCGGCCTCCGACCCCTTTTCCAAGAGCACCTTCCACAGTGAAGGCGGCTGACACTGGAAGGGGAACCGGACACTGACGGGGTGGCGACAGATGTGGCTTGAGGTCTGTGAGGATCTGCGTTAGGATCTGGGAATTTCTGTGCACTTGAAGTGACATGCAACTGATCTTTGTCTTGGAAAAATGATGAAGAGTGAAGCCTGGTTGATCTGAAGCAACACCCAAATGATGCCTGGTAGGATCCCAAGGATATGACCTCTGGCAATCCACCACTGGCTCGAAAATGAAGGATTTACCCTCTGGTGAACTAACATATAGCTATTGAAAATGACCATTTATAGTGGTTTTTCCCATAAAAATTGGTGATTTTCCATAGTTATGTTAGTTTACCAGAGGGTATAGATTTCCTGCCAAACATATCTCAAAGGTCTAAACCTAGGGATATTATACCATGGACCCATGTGAAACCCGAAACGCAAGATTCAAATCTCTCTGTCTCAGTGGCTCCCAGTTCCGCCTTCAGCATGTTGTCCCTGATGTCCCTCAGCAACAGAGCTCTGGTAACGTAACGAACTTGAATTCCGCGGTATCTTCGCATTAGAAGCACTAGTAACATTGAAAATCCCTCCAGAAGTTGGTGGTAAAACCATTATAAAAACATAACAACCAACCCTGTCGTTGAAAACCCGCTGTGTCATTCGAAACACTGGTTGGTTAAGAACGGGATTCCCAGTTCATGGATAATGATCATCTCCAATATATTCAATATATCAGATAGATTGGATAGTATAACCCCCAATCCCCGACCAACAGGGGTTTTGCACACTGATCACAATGACTTTGTCTGAACATGGTACCCCAAGATACAGCGGATTGTCATCATATTCCCCTGGGCATTCTCCATTCTCAGACAAGAACATAGTAGAACCAGGATAAATTCCAGCTTACCTACCTTGTTTTTGTCCCATATCTAGTTTAGCTGATAATTTCCCCAGCGCCGTTCAACAACAAAACATCCCAGGAAGGATGCAGCCCTGGAGGTCCAGTGCGCTGATGAAAACTTCCACCGTGTTTCAAAAATACACATTCTTTGTTGGCTAAACTCCCCCACCCTGCTACTCAGTAACTCAAGTCTTGTTCTTGGTGGTGACATCCACAAATTCTTAGCACCATTCCTTTCTTCTTGGTGCGAAAAAAATCCACCTTTTTGCTGGTGAAAACCACCATTTTTTGGCTGCTTAGGTCCACCACTTTCTCCGAAACACCTGAGTTTCCCCACGTGAACTTGGTCTGTTCCTTGACAATCTGATCACGGCGCCTGGCGAATTGCTGGGTGGTTTATAGGGATTCCATGGGATTCCCCTGTGAAATTATTAATCCCTGAATATCCCCCGATATATTGGGTAGTATAATCCCCTGTAATCATCAACCGCCAGGGGGGTTGAACACTGCTCAATTAACATTGGGCTATAGTGGGATGATGATAACAATATGGGGGAATTGAGGATTTAAACAACTAAACAGGCTATCTCAAGTGGGATTTAATGGGGAAATTACTGGAATACCAATGGAATAGTATAGTGAAATGCTAATGGACTATGCATGGAATATGTTCGTGGAGTATTTTCATAGAATCTGACTGGACTATCAATGGTATAGCAATCGAATATTGCCTAGTGGGAATCAAAGATGGCGGACTGCTGGGAAATCCGCGAACCAAATGGAGGTTTATAGCTGGGAGAATCATCTATATAAACGGTGGATTTTGATTGCTCTCCAGCAAGTTCAGAAGGCCATGGAAGCCATGTCCCATTTGGTTGGATGATTCCCAACATAAAATCCATGGTTTTCCATGGCAACCTGTGCAAGTTCCAGTGGGTAGGTATAGTTTATCCAAAAGAGAAAAACTGTTTGGCCTAGCAAATCCCGAAAAGATATTAATGATAATGGTTATTCACAATTATCAAAAAAAATGCAATAATATGTGTGGTTTATTCGCTTTTCCAAATTGGTATTATGAAATGATGTGAGTGGATAGAGGTATGGTGGAAATCGGTTCGAATTTTGCATAGCAGAAAACCACCTCGATCATCTCTATCCCATTCCATAAAACAATTGGTCAATACCTGTGCGTATTTTCAATTACAACATGTTCTAGGAACCCGTTCACTATACTGACCAAGCAACAACGCTATTTTCAACTGGCCAAAAACTTAGGTCAAAACTGGAAAATTTATGAACACTGTATGGACAATATAAATATATGCATGTTATGTATATATGTATATTGTTTTCTCCACACATATCGCAACCTCAATAGAAAATAAAAATCCTACTAGAAGAGTGGTAATTTACTAGTCTTTCTAATTTGGGATTGCTACAAGCTGATGATTGGATATGCATGTTTCGTATTCTTGATGATTCGCAGAATTTGATTAATTCTATATAATATATATATATATATTAATATATAATGGTTCTTGGACATTGGATCATTCTTTCAACCAAATTGAGGATTCTTGCCGACAGACACGAGGCTTGATGTGTATATCTATAGTATATATATATACTGTTATAATGTGGATGTATTATTTGTAATACTGACCAAATATATGAAGTGAATATGAAAGTATTTAAAATAGCGAAACGTTTCGCAAGACAGACTTGCGACTTAGAGTCACCTGGATTGGTCCTGCAGGTTGGTGAGCAGCACGGATGAATATGGAACATTTGAGTTGCGCGGATGGTATGCTGGATTTATGTGGGCTAATATGGATTTATATACATTGATTTCTAGTAATACACATGTATTAATATGTCTCTCTTTGGTGAATTGACCACAACCAAACACATGAATGCAACAAATTAGGTGGCTTCATCATCCCAAAATAAATGGTCAGGTGGGTTCGTCATCTCAGACAAGATGGAGGATTATTTTTTCTTAAGCACCAATCAGTGCAGAATAAATCCATGTCATGATCGGTTTATGTTTGGTTGCATGTTACTGTGGGCATGAAGTCAAAATCTAAGGCCATCTATCATCTGTTGGTATCCAATGACTTGACCCAAAGTTGGCAATATTGATTGACCTGTCCCGTGTGTTCTTGTCAATCATCTTCAAACGAGGTGGGCCCTTTTTAGTTAGCTAAGTTGGGTTCTGCAGGACCTGTGGCAGATACATCTATAATTAACGAGGTTGTGTTATATATATATATATGTATATGTATACAATATACAATTGTGTGTATATATGTATACGCTGGGGGGTACCACTGTGCAATTTTGTTGGTATGGTCACATGAACCAAGTTCTTTGGGGACGCAAACAAATGGCTCGAAATCGATAGTGCGTTCCCCATAAATGGGATATCAAAGCATCAAAGATTGTTTGGTTGGTCCTCAAGCGAAACCGTTGGTGGTTCAATATCCCAGATCTATCAGATCTATCTAAAGTAATGTCAATGTAAAATATATAAATATGTAATATATACATACATAGTTATATGATGTTATATATATACACACATGTGTATGATATAAAACCCTCAAACCACTATCTAACGACGCAAATCGCCAACCACTGAGGTTCATTGTGCCTCTTCAGGGTCACGCCGTCGCTTTCAAGAGATGCCAACGCCTGGGTTTTCAGTGGTGGTGGGATAAAAGACTTGGAATTTTGCCTACCAAAAGCAGGGATACACTGAATACTCATGTTTACAACCCTTGATGACCCAAAACCATCCTTGTGACCAGCACATTGGCTTGAAGGTGATTCAGCAAAACACAAAATGTGATTATGAGCATCCCAGATTGGGGGGCGGCCAATCTTTTTTGAAGAACCACAACAGAAGCGCTGTGAAGTCCCGGAATTGGAAGATACTCTGCCTTCACCCTTGATGAAACGCACAACTGTTTCGAGGGTGCAGCACTGTCTTGCCCATCTATCTTTTGGTCTCTCCAACATTGTGTGCTCCGACACCCTAGAAAGGACTGAACCTCTTGGCCAAGTAGAAACAATATTATCAGTCGCTTCAAGTTGGATGGACCAGCTACCGTAGCAGTGTGACTCTGTAGGTCTTTGATGCATACTCCACCTCACTCTTCTCCATACAGGGATATAATTGCCAAAATTGTTCAGGAAACAATGCCACCCACAAATGATAGTGGACCACGAATTCAATTGTCAATGGTTGCCTGGCCAGTTATCAGATGATTTCTACGGGATCTGATCCTCAATACAAAAAAATGCAAAAAAAAACATCACCCAACCCTTCACCAACCGTTCACCAATCCGTGATTTGGGGGTACCACCCGGCTGGGCCATCAGACCAGTTCCAGCTGCTCTCGTCCGTTCTTGGCCTCGTCGTATTCCTTGGCCTTTGCGGCCGCAGCGTCCTTCGCCTGTTGCGAAAAAAGGCGGTCTGATATGGTGGGATTAGTGATGAAAAATAGTAATGGGAAATCAACATCAAAAGTGGGAGTATCACGTATGAATCATTGGGAATTCATGGGAAAATATGGAAACACACGTCCATAGATGGGGATGTCATGGGTGGAAATGATGATATATATATATATATATGTATATTATAAGCAATGGGAATATAATGGGATATTATATACAGTACCAACATGTACCAACAATATGGATAATATATTTCGGTGTGTTTCCAAAATGGGGGATCCCCAAAAAAACAAATGGTTCATGGGCAACATGATGATGAAGCATTGGATGGAATCAGGTACTGTATTTTCCGTCAAGCCCATCCGGAGTTGTGCTTTTTGGGAACGTTGTGAGATTTGAGCACATGTTTGAAGTTGATACTTCATGCTAGGAGTTTGATTCCTATTCAGAAAGTCTGATGAGCAACTGTAGTATGTGCGATTCATAATATTCACACTCTAGTGATTTCGTGTATCTATAGAAAATGGCCCATTCAAAGATGATTTGCCAAACGATGATTTACCATCTATCAAATTCTCTGAAATCATATTCCTATTGTATCATATTGTATCCCTCTATTTAGTTGGTCCTATCATCCAAAATTCACCATTGAATCATGAAATCACCATGAAATCACCATGAGATCCCATGTTTTATCCCATGAAATCACCATTTTACCCGACAGTTCATCCTGTTTTCGTTGTGTTTCACCGGGAAAAACTCTTCGTCTCCGGCTCAATCCGTCCCGCCTCCGTCAGCAACTGGTTGGCACCCGTGAGCTCTGCCTGGCAACCACTGGAGAATAATAGGATAATATATCTGGTGGATAGATCGTTGGCTATATCTTCTTAATATGACTGGATTGGTTTAAGGGAAAATCTACAGGAAACCATGGTTTGTACCATCAAATATGGAGGTTTCCTGTAAATTTTCCCTTAAACCAATCCAATGATAGTAATCCATAGCTATATATAATATCCTATATCTATTACTAGATTATATACTAACTATAATGGTAATACTATGTAATATTATTAATGGACAATGGATATCCTACTAATAGATAGTCTAAATCATGGTATATCAATGGCATTACCCTACATAACCATATGGTATATCAATATCCATGGATTGCTATGGATTAGCAAAGCTACAGCTATATCAATTCATAATCCCAACTGCACCCCAAAGTAGTCCACATATTGCTGATGGTTGACGTCAAATATCCTACACAATGAAATCAAAATCCATGTAAATCCCGATGAAATGTAGGTACGTATACAAGAAAAAAGCCCTTCAAAGCAGGTCCCAAATCAAACCAGGTCTAAAAACATTTCGGGATGGGA
Source organism: Symbiodinium sp. clade C Y103 (assembly GCA_003297045.1). Lineage (NCBI taxonomy): Eukaryota > Dinophyceae > Suessiales > Symbiodiniaceae > Cladocopium > Cladocopium sp. clade C. The sequence goes on from BGPT01001874.1 coordinate 141,798, forward strand.
GTCCCATCATCATATTCCCATAGGAAATCACCATGGTATCCTCACTGGATTGGTTGATGGGACAATTTACAGGAAACCCTGTAATATTTGATGGGAAAATCCCATGGGTTTCCTGTAAATTTTCCCATTCACCAATCCATTGATATCCCCATCAAAACATGGCTATGATTCAAAACCCCGGTACCTAGTGAACATCCAAATAGCTGGTAAATGGATGTTCATCCCATTAAAATGGATAATAATAGGTTTTGACCCATCAAAAACATGATTCCAACTGCACCTTCTTGGCCTCCTGCTCCTCTGTCAACTTGGCAGCCGCATTTTTGACCTCGTCCACCTTGCCCTGGAGCCTGCGCGGCTTGCAAGCGGAGGTGGGCCGTGTTCGGCGGGGGAAAAAAAAACCTGGGGAACATGTTGAACATATGGGGATTTAATGGAAGTTCATGGAATTTCATGGAACATTGATTTGATTTAAAGGATTTTAAAGGACATTTCATGGAATTTATAGTACTGGACATTTGAGTTGATTTGATCTAATGGACATTTGATGGAATCGAATGGACATTTGATGGAAATTGATGGAAATTGATGGACATTTGATGGACATGGAATTTAGTCAAACACATGATGATTGATGATAATTACAAACAAATGATGGTGATTTAATATGGAATATATTTGGAATAATATTGATTAATGAGAATTAATGCGAACTAATGAGAATTAGTGATAATTACTGATAAATAATGAGAATACATGAGAATTTATGATAATTCATGATATCTGATGATAACAAATGATAGGTAATGATGATTCATGCAATCAGTGACGCAGGATTAAATGGTTTAAACTGGTTGAAACATGTTTGGAACATATAAAAGCCAAGTTGCTCCCTTGATATCTTTGTATCGTCGCCCGGAACCCACCGGATGTCAAGTAAGACAGAGGTACCATGATCTCATTGTCTCATTATCTCATGAACATAGATGGGGGTTTCCTAAAATGGGGGTACCCAAAAATGGATGGTTTATAATGGAAAATCCTATTAAACTGGATGATTTGGGGGTACCCCTATTTTAGGAAACCCCCCAAAACCGCGATGTCAACATGTTCCTCCCTGAGATTGCCATACACTTTGCGTGTCATCCCCAGGGACCATAGCTGAGAATCTCCTGGGGAATCCGGGAGATTCTGAGAGGAGAAACCCATAAATGCGAGATTTTCAAGCGCTGGGGTGTAGTCCTCCTGGTTCCCAAATTTTTGGATGCGTGTTTTTAATCAGTCAGAGACCACAAAAAAGCTCCAAGAACAGCTGTACTTTCGCCTTTTCGCCATATCGTTCAAGGTCTCAGCAATCAAGGTGAACATCCTGCAGAGACAAGAGGCGGCTGGGTTCACCCTAGTTTTCACCCACACCATCCTACACCCCAGATGTCTTTTGTTGCAGAGAAAGCCGTCATTTTGGAGGTCCCGCACTTTTTGATAGCATGTGGATAAGTATCGAGAGTTTATGAGTTCTGAAGGGTAGGATTCTGCAACTGCAACCCCACCATGTATCAACCTGGGTGTCCTTGCATAATTTCTATCAATTCTCCTAATGATTTCCCATCTCCAATCCACGATGAAAGTTGCGGATATCCCAAAACGGGATCCACAAAAGCACTACAGTGGCTTGGTTTCTGTTGGCCGCTGCTCCAATGTAGCTAGGATTTTACAAGGTACCCAGCAATATATGTCTACCTGTTGCACACTACCAAGCTACATGTCTACGACAATTCTGGGAAAGTTTCGTGTGATACTATACACCATCCATACAGCATCTGGATAAAGTATGATTATCTGAAATAATGTGGGTAAAACAATAATAAACCATCCTCCAAATCACCATAAATGGGTGCTATAAACCATTCCCAAATGGGTGGGTTATTATTGTTTTACCCACATTAAAGAATTTTAGGGATAGTTACCCTTGACTCACCATCATTTCATTGACGTCTCGCAATGATTTCGGTCGGATTCAAGAGATATGTGTCCATCATTCTGGCTGAACCATGGCCACCAACCTGAAATATCTTGAAGACAACATTGTGGTGCTAATCCCGTATGGGGGTTATATTTCAGGTTGGTATCAAAACCTGGAAGTAACTGACATTAGAAGGTATAATTAAAAAAACAACTACAAAATAATCAGAGCTAGAAAATTGAGTTTGTATATGTTATAAGTTGTAAGGTTGGTCAATTTGCAATCCCTTGTTAAGTATAAAGGACATACTTAAGGAAATATGATGGCAAGTCAAAGTTACCATCATTCACTATAAGCATATAGTAACACGAAAAAGATGCCGAACAGCATTTCCAGGATGGTACGCGTACTTCGAGGATGGTTTCCCCACATTTTCCAGGTTTCCAACTTGTTCTATGTATTTGGTGTTTGCTATTGATTCCCATGATATACCGATATTCCCATAGATATTCCCAGATTGGTGATATTCCCGGTAAGAATCCCCAACCATATGGATCTGTCTGAAAATAGTGTCTACCCCCCAGTGATGGTACTTTTAATAGGGAAAATGATGAGTAATCAATGGATTTACAGGTACCCTATTTTCAGACAAACCCATATATATGTATCTATATATGGAAGTTTCCTAAAATAGGGGTACCCCCAAATCATCCATTTTAATAGGATTTTCCATTATAAACCATCCATTTTTGGGTACCCCCATTTTAGGCATCTGGGTCAAAGTCACTCGATCTGAAACTGGTGCCGCTGCTCCATGGCCGTGGATAGGGCTGTAGGTGCCTCAGTTGCTGGGGAAGGTGCCGATGATGGGCTATATCAACGTACATATATATATATATATAGTGTATATATATATATATAATGTGTGTATATGTCTATATATACATATGGAGCTTTCCTAAAATAGGGGTACCCCCAAATCATCCCTTTTAATAGGATTTTCCATTATAAGCAATCCATTTTTGGGTACCCCAATTTTAGGAAACCCCCATATACATGTACATAATTATACATAACACAACAACCATCCATGACTGTGACCTCTTTGATCATCATAATTCATGCAGAGAAATTTGCACATGTGTGAATGATACGAATCATGATACAAACGATGATGATGATGATGATGATGATGATGATGATGATGATGATGATGATAATGACGACTATTGCGATGACGATGATGGGGACTGTCACGGAGCTGTTGTGTTGCAAACTTAGACTTGCAGTAGACAGTACCGATGAGACTGAGAGTCATTTCGAAGCTGATATGTACTTATCCTCAAGTGGTACTCTTTTTCAATAGTTGAACTACAGTATGACATTCTCCCGGTTCAAACTGGAATAGAGCTCAAGTAATGGTTCATATGTTTCTGGACGGCAAAGAGAATGACCCGAAGAAAGCCTCGCCTGGCTGGACATAAGCTGACAATGCCTGCGCATTCATATTTGCAAGTGTACACGTGTATGTGTAAATATATATATACATATGGATATAGTGTGCATCTTTTGTATAATATGTATAAATCTGTGTATGCATTGATCGCACTTCTTATATGTTGTGGCTTGTGTACGTATAAGAAAACATTATATACCTTTATAATCCTATATGCATAGCCTTCGCATCATGCTTATCTTCAAGTCTTCAAGGTCTCAAACGTAGACTAGAAACCTTGACAGTACCCCGCAGCATTATTTTTTCACCGCCATGAGACTCCCTCGGCAAGCATGGATCGAGCAGACGCGGGCACCTGGAGCAGATGGGCTCTCAAAAGGTCAAAGCCCTTGTGGCCAATGGATGATAATAGTAGTAAAGGTTGTAATGTGGGTAGAACAATAATAAACCACCCATGACTGGGAATGGTTTTTAAAAGACCTATTTATTGTGAACATGGGGATGGTTTATTATATATTGTTTTACCAACATTAAACATAGTGTGGTACTATATTACTATATGACGATATTTGGTATAATCTTCTTAGTGAGAGGTTCCAGGTCGTTTTGACGTGACCTTCCAAAAACTCGTGCAAACAATTATCTAAATAGATGTGTATCTATACATATGTATATGTATATGTCTATATATATACATTTATACACACACACTATGACAACATCAGAATGTATAAATACATTCACAGTGCATCTATATATATATATACACAGAATATGTATACACATATGGATAGAATATCAAAAAATATGGTTGCTGATGGTTGTTGACTTCCACCAAAGTTGTTGTGTACAACCCCAAGACTTGACAACTATTCAATTTTTTGGGGTCCACAAACTATCCATGAATCTATTTTATGGCGGGTTTTTAGCATCCTCCCCTAAAATAGAGGTAAAAACAATTAGACTTATTTTTGTAATCATGCTGAAGTAGATAGAACATGGATTTATCAAAGATCTTACCAAAAATATATATTGTTTTTGAGATTTCCATATTCTATCTACTTCAAAATGACTATGTTTATATTCGCCATATATATACACATTTATTGATATAATATATAATTATATATATATACACATGTATATATATATATGCAATACCAAACCAAGCTGCACCATGGTTCAGTCGGGATTCTCTGGGATATATTGGAAGGGCCTGTTCCATCTAAACCGTGTTTTAGCACCGTCCCGGGCTCACATTGAGGATCACCAACAAAGGATTACCTCAGATGATTCCCACCCACTCGCCACATGTATATGACATATGTAGATTGCAAGAGATTGAAGGATTTTTTTCTACCCATCCAAGGTTCGATCAGTACCCTCTGGTAAACTAACATAGCTATGGAAAAGTCACCTTTTTTAATAGGTTAATCAACTATTTCTATGGCCGTGGCTTCAATAGCTGTGATCTATCCTCAGTCACTTCCCATTTACCCTCTGGTTATTTCACCTAGCCATGGAATAGCTGGCGAATTTTGGATGATTTTCCCAGCTAGAAACATCCATTGAGTTCGGGGATTTTCCATGGCTATGTTAGTCATACCCTCTGGTAAACTAACATAGCTATTGAAAAATGGCCATTTATAGTGGATTTTCCCATTGAAAATGGTGATTTCCCATAGTTATGTTAGTTTACCAGAGGGTAACCAGAGGGGAAGTGATCAACCCCCACTGAACTCGGACCTGGCATTCCAGATTGCTGTCCTTCAGGACCTGAGCCCCAAAAATCGCCAACTCCGCCGGGGATGAAGTGGTGATTTGATGCTGATTTAACCAAGCAAATGGCTATTGAATGGCTATTCAATGGAAGAATAATGGAAGAATAATTTTGGAAGAATGATTTTGAAGAATAATGGAAGAATACTGGGATATTGATCATGATTTGGTAATATCAATGGTGACTTAATGAGATACAACAGGCTACATATGAGGATATACAGTATATTATGGGAATACAATTGAACAGTTCGCCATGGAAAATCAACATGTTTGATAGGCAAATCATGAAAATACCTGGGAATAACCCGAGGACCAATGCTTGTAGAAACATAGCAATTTAATATGTACATACACGCATAAGAGATCAATAAGAGTGTAAGTTTGCTGCCAGACTGTGATTTCTGATAGTGTAGATTACACTCAAATCAAGCCAGTGGAATCCAGCATTGCACATGGAATGATAGGGTGTACCTTGGGAAGGTTCCACAAGCCACCCCTCAAAAGGGGATGGCATGGGGGATCTAGCGAATTACAACCGTCACTGCGGACTGTACCAGGCTTATGGGGAGATTTCCAAGGAGGGAAAATTGATTCAGTCCAGTAAAACAGATTTTTATCCTACTTTCTTATACTGTTTGGCTCATAGAAGTCCAGTTTTCAGCATCAAACCACCTATCAAAACTGGCTGGTTAGCCACTATCACCAGGCAATTTTGAGTGACCAAACTGCAGCACTGAGGCCCCACCGAAACGATGGTGTTGACTTTGCTCTTCGTACCGGTACCACCTAAGGGGAGACACGACCGGACCGAGGAGATCATTGGAGGTTGATGGGGTCTAACCACAAAAAGAAAGGAATTTTGCTAGCAACAATGAGGATTTAATGTTGATGAATCTTCGCTAATGAAGTTGTGTTATAACCAGGCAAACTCTTAAGTTTATGGTGATTATAACAAGTAAGATGGGGTTAGAACCTGATTCTGTGTCTTGGCCTAATTCCATGGACTCGTTTAAGGGTAATAAATCTACACAAAATTAATGTTGTTCCGAAAATGTCACAGTTTTCCTGCAGTCTTTCCCCAAACAAGGGAAGGATTTCTTCATTTTGAGAGACAAACCTCAGCAGTTCCCAGGATTGACAAACCCCAAGTTGTTTGATGCACCCTTGGGCGGGCGGAGCACCCAGCATACTGCCGCACTGTTCTAAGCCATTCACATTACCCAAAGGCCGAAAGGCAGCCCACGCAGCAATATCTCTGTATAATCCCATATTATAATCCCGAAATATTCTTAATTCCCAACATAATATAAATATCCTTCTGAGAAACCCAAACTGAGGTATTCAATGCCAAGGGGATGGGATTCCTACAAACTAGCGATTTGGCAGGCCCATCTTCTTTTGCGCGCATGACACAGTCCAATTCCTTGCCCAACAACATACCATCATATCGGACCAAATGTCTTATTCATGCAGGGAGGCGTGGGTCAAAATTTTAGTAAAGAAGATGGCTTACTGCTTAATAATAGTATCGAGTACTTAATTCATCTGAAGTTCTCTGTGTATTGACCAACTTCCTAAACCTTGCCTGAAACAGTTGTAGTTCATGAGATTCAAAATGGACCCAAAAAAACATCCATATCAAATACCGGGTTCACCCTCCAAGGCACATCATGTCCTTGCGTTTGTGGGAAATACATGTCAGTTTCAAGGAACGTACCCCACGTTGACACCAACCCCCACAAATTATGGACCCCAGCGGAAGCGCTTCCATGCCGGGCAGGTTCCTGGCAGCAAAAATTGGCGGACATGGATGGGGAAATCATCCAAAAATGGTGGCTTAATGGGAGTATAATTGAAGTACAATGAGATAAATTTGAGATGTGGTACAAGGTAGTGCCCCAGGTCGATAGTTAGCCAAGCTGGTTTCGTTTAAAGGTTTAGCCATGCTGGCGTCGGTTTATTTGTGATCAGAACCACATTTAGATGGAGTGGTTAAAGCAACATAGCTGACATAGCTAACTATGGAGCAGCAGCTTGCAAGAGTTTTAAGATAAGAATATAGACAACGTGGGGAAATCATGGGAGCATCATGTATAAAGTGGGACAATCAGGGGGATATAGTGGAAATACAATGGGATATATAATCAACACTATGGAAGAGTGCATCTGAAAATGGAGGGCAATCCAAAATAGCGATGTAACTTCAATCGAAAAATCACGGGTAAACCATGGGCTTTTGGGGGTACTCTACTTTGAAACAAAGCTATGTGTATAGTAATCACGCCTTTGGGAAGGTCCATGCTGAGGATTCTGGCAGATGTGGTGATTTCGATATAGGCGACCTTGCAAGGCGTGCATTTGATCCGTGAATGTCAAAATAAACAAAAAACGTTCTTAGTCATCTTGAATCCAATTTCGCAGTGTTGAAAATAATGCATTTCACATGTCATTAGCTTAGAACATCATGTCATAGATTAAATGTAATTTCCTTAGAGGTTACTTGCAGTGCTAGTCATAGTTTCCATTCCCAAAGTTGGACAATTCCCAGAGACAGTGATCCTGAAATCCAGAGACATACTTACCCTCTGGTAAACTAACATAGCTATTGAAAATGGCCATTTATAGTGGATTTTCCCATTGAAAATGGTGATTTTCCATAGTTATGTTAGTTTACCCCTGTGACCACGCTCAGAAAATGTGAACCAGTGGATCACGTTGTTGTTTGTACCAAACAGTATTAATGCAAATGAAACAAAACTAAAACCGCCCGACTTTGCAGCGCGACTAATCAACAAATCCGAACATCAGAAATCGTTTTCAATGGATTGGGTGATGGGAAATTTACAGGAAACCATGGTTTTGTACCATGAAATATAGGACTTTCCTGTAACATTTCCCCAATCCAATGACGTTTCCTATGAATTTCACAACTGGGTATTGGTCAAAATGATAACTGTCACTGGATTGGTTTTGTTGGGAAAATTGAAACCGTAACCCCCAATATGTCATGGGAAAGTCCATGGTTTCCGCATGTTTCCGCTGTAGATTTTCCCTGAAACCAACTGATGAGCCGAAGACGGACCACACCTGTGGCTGCGGCACGCTTTCCCATGGCCTTGTGGATTTGATGGTCATGTGATGCCGATGTGAACATACCATCTCCACTCACCAGAAATGGTTTGGATGGTTCTCTAATGGGTATGATTTCGTAGTTGTGTAATTTACCTGACAGGTATTGAAAGGCTGTTGATGCATTTAATACACGTTTCATGAGGATTTGACACTCCTATGACACGACTTACGAGAAATAGGTGGTGCGATCCCAAAGTGGAGGGTTGTTCCTGGAAAGTTTGCCACACGATCAATGGCCATTTCAGGTATATAAATTGGAGGTATTTACTCTTACCATATACTAAGGCTATGTAAGGGAACATTCCCTAAAACCACGGGCTTATTTTTTTTGTGGTCAACATAATCACATCCAAGAGAAAATAGAAAACCGTCTATTTTTGTGGTGAAAATCATCCCATCCAAAAGAAAAAAAACACCACCCGCCAACGACTCGTCACTGTGCTGCCCGAGCGGAGGAGGAGCGCGATGGCGGTTGATGAGCACAGGAAATGAAACAGCTGCAGAGAGGGCCGAAGTCTGGGACCATCTTGGACCGCTCGGCAGGCACTCTACGTTTGGTGGTGCCCCATAGTTTGCTAAATTGGTGAATTACTTGGCTTTACATGGCTTTACAAGTAGATTATAGTAGATATATCATACATTTCCTAGGGATAATACACCAACTTATAATTGGAAGGGCACCATCTCGTACCATTGCGCCAGGGTCATTAATGGTAAACCCATGAACTATCCCCAAGTCATCACCATTTTGATGGGATTTCAACCATCCCCAAACAGTAGATTCTCATGATTCTGGGTGACGTCCCAAAGCGTTGGATAATGATTTCGGGAAAAATGTGTGGGACTTAAACATCTATTAGATCTATACATTAGATCTAATGGGATCACATTGAGGTAATAGATATGTATTGATATGTATAAATATTTCTAATAGATGATGTATTAGATCTATACATTACATATCTATATATATATATATATATCTATACATATCAATTACCTCAATGGGATATCAAAAGATATACACCAAAAATGCCTTGCTTCAAGGGAAAAAACGGCAGTTTTCCCATACGTTTTTCCCATCCATATCTCGGAGGTTGGGCCACGTTGAGAACCCGGAGCAAATTCACTACTCGACGTGAATCAAGCAAAGACTCACTGGATTGGTTAATGGGAAAATTTACAGGAAACCCCGATATTTAATGGGAAAATCCATGGTTTCCTGTAAATTTTCCCATTAACCAATCCATTGAAAGACAGACATGAAACGCAATTTTCATAGGTAATGATATTCTCGAACTTGCAGAAATGGAAAACTTGTTGCAATTACTTAGCTTTTGTCGGGACAGAGTGCCAAACATCTTTACCCTACGGTCATCAAACATGGCAATGGACAATCCCCAGCCCATTATGATGTTCCCATTAAAATCTCCATTTAGAGGGGATTTCCAACTGCCGTGTTTGATTACCAAAAGGTAGACATTGCGGGTTTGGCCATCAGTTGGAAGTGCCGAAGAGTCAGACATGTTGCCCCTCAATGACTGGCTGAACCGCTCCAGGATTTGAGTGTCTGATCGATCTACTATCACTCTTTTCGCATGGCTAAGTGTACGGTATCCCTCTCTTAAGCTGGCATCAGCAGGATACTACGTTTATGATTATATCATTGTACATGTAAATTACATAGATACATACATATATTACAATATATTACCCGCTGGTTATGACTAACATAGCCATGGAACATCCCCGAACTAAATGGAGGTTTCTAGCTCGGAAAATCATCCAAAATTAGCCAGCTATTCCATGGCTATGGTAAATAACCCTTGGGAATCCCCTGGCTGAACAGGACACCCCACTCACTGGGACCAAAAAATTGAAACCACCAAAAAACTACCAACACGGCACGTTCAAAGAACCACAGGCCAGCAGGCATGGGAGTCTGACACCCTCTAAAAATACCCAAAAAACCACCAACAAAGGTGAAATACACATTCACCTCTGAAGAATCAGGAGGTCAGAGTTAGAATGGAACTGGAGTCACTGGTCACCCTCCCCCTTCACAATCCGTAACAATCCTTGCATTACACAGAAACCATCACCTGCCTGCTTCGATCGGTCCAGTGAAAGACGTATTCAATTTCCAGCACAGACCTGCCAGTTGGTGCCACCCGGCGATGTTTGTTGGTGTGTAAACTTATGTCATTGGATTGGTTAATGTGAAAATTTACAAGAAACCCATGGGATTTTCCCATCAAATATAGAGGTTTCCCCTAAATTTTCCCTTAAACCAATCCAATGATTATGGGAATACCATGGGAATACTATGGAATACTATGAGAATACCATGGAATACTATGCATACATCTACCATAAACCCTTGCGCCCTTGAAGTTATTTGCACCAACTGACTTATCCATGGTGCACCACCAACCGTGTACATACTTCATGGGATGGTTTCAGGGTTGCTCCCACCCATGTATCTGGGCTCTTGGTAGCAACCAGAATTCACGGGCTCAACATGTTGAACATGGGGTGTCAGAAGGCTTAAACATGTTTCAACTACTTGTAACAACAATGGATGTATTAATATGTTGACAATATGCGGTTAAGTTGGGTTCCAAGTTCGCAAGAAGCGTATAGACAACGAAACTTGGGGGACATACCAGTCACCCGTCAAACATTGTGGTCAAATTATGCTGAATGGGCTTATAGACCTGGTCAAAACTGAGGCATCCCTGAGTTGAGACAGATCTAAACGGAAGGGTTAGACCTCAAGCACCTGGGTGTGTCCAAAAATGGTGGGGTGGGGTTTCTCCGAAAACAATTGCATTCTTGGGAAAATGATGTATGCTTTGGTTTTCCCGAGTTTTCCAATTAGGGTGTCACCTGTGGCGTGAGGTTGAATCCCCATAATTTGCCAGCCAAGTTTGATGACGCTTGCCATGTGGAGGTTTCCGTTTTGTCATGGGGGTACCCCCAAATCATCCAAGTCATGGATGACCATTTTAGTATTGAAACATGCTGAAACCCATGGTGAATTAGGGGTAGCTAAATTTTAGGAAAACATAGGAAACCCCAATGTCCGTTTCTACAGATGGGCTGATCTTTGTGGCGGACGGTCAACATCCACTGGCAATTTCTCTTAACGGCCACCAGTTGCTTGGGAAACACCCACCTACAGCATCCATCATTGAGGACATGTCCATCATGTCCATGTTCATGGATCCCGTATGGGTCCATATATAGATACGCACATGTTTGCATATTTGTATCAATGTTTTTTATATCATTACTTGCCCATACTTCTTTGCAAATCAATATTGTATGTGTGATATTATGATATCATCTCAAACCTATCATTTGTATATGATATGCGCATATACATAATACATATCTCCATGTCAATCTCTTTGTTTATATATGCATCTATCATGTGAATCCTCATGGCTCCGTGACTGAGGATGGAGCATTCCCAAGGGCATACTGCCCAGGGCTGCCTTGGGCGTCTGAAGTGAACCAGCCAACGCTTGGGAATATCGCGTTGGGAACATTTTATGGGATACAATCGGATAACTAATTGAACCAACAATATCCAACAATATGGATGAAAGTATCTGAAGATGGATCATGGTAAGCCGAAATGGCTGTTTATGAATGGGAACATTGATGATAAAACATGAGGTTTCTTTTTTTTCTTCAGACAAACCCATATTATATGCATAGAAAGCCCCGAAAGAAAGGGACATTGGTAAAATCCTATCCTAAAATTGAGTGATAAATTGAGCCCTTCCTGTCTCTCTTTCTTGTTACCATAATGAATCAAATGATAATTGTGTACTACAACATACTATCACTATATATATATATATACCCTCTGGAAAACTAACATAGCTATGGGAAATCACCATTTTTAATGGGAAAATCCACTATTTCCATGGCCATTTTCAATAGCTACGTTTAATTACCAGAGGGTATACATCTTTGTAAGTGCAGACTTTGGACAATATGCCGTTGTTGCAGGAGCAAAGAATCGGCCTTGGGGGGTCGCAGTGAAGAATCAACTCTAAACTTCTACGGTGTCAGTGTCATCAAAGGTGGCGAGTTGGGAAATCCCCAAACTAAATGGAGGTGCGAGAAAAGGCCAATTGCAGAAAACTTGACCATACCTCCAACAAAAGCACCCCCTGCCTGATTAGGGGTTGGAAGACTGCTGTTCTCTAGAAATGGGCCATTCCCAGGGTATGGTAAATCCATGAGAAACCCCGAAATTCGCATTGAACACCATCTGTTTGTTGGTTTAACCCCAATTTTTGATGGTAATTGATGTCTACGTCTACTTGTAAAAGTGATGACAACCCAAACATATTTGACAATTTGGCCACCCTACCTCACTGCACTTTTTCCCTGGGAGCCAAACGCAGAATTCAGCCTTGGACCAAAAGCCGTCCTTGTCCGCGTCGTATTTGTAGAACCTCGCCATAGATATATTCACCATGGGGACATATTGAGGATATAGATGGATATGATGGGGATATTTCATGGGTTGTCTGAAAATGGGATATACCCCGTTTGAGATCATGAAAAAAAAACATATAAACGCAATTCACATTTGTGGATCATATTTCCGGGGAATCCATAGATTTTCCATATTTTGTTGGTTTGCTGTAGACAAACGTTGTTTACTGTAAGAAGTCAAACCAAGGTTGTCCACCAACTGAAGCTGCTTCTCATGTGAATTCCGACTGGACACAGTGACACAGCTAGCCGTTCTGCGCAAGGGAAACCAATGCTTGCTAAGCAATCAAAAAGCATGGGTCGGCCAGGTTAGGTCTCAAAATTTTGGACATCATACCATTCTGTTGCGTACTCATTATGTAAATGCAGTACATCTAAAACATTGTAAGACTATATATAACTTCACATCAGAATGATATCATATCAACTATATAAGATTATATAAGAATGATATCATATCAGCTATATATGGGTTTGTCTGAAAATAGGGTATATCCCCAATGAAATAGACATTTAGTAGGGATAATGATCATTAACCATTGGGTTTAGAGGTACAGTATTTTCAGACTGACAAACCCATATATGTATCCGAGCAAATTGATGTTGCTTCGCGGGCCGCACTTGCGGGCTCATGACTTTGGCGCCCACGCCAATCCACCGGCGCCAGCTTCAGCACGTGCAAGCGGCGAATGACACGCTGCCACAAGACCTCGCAGCGATGGCTTTCTGTTTGGAGGGACCAAAGTCATAACCTGCGGTGATCCCCATCAACAAGGGGCATGAAAAACAATGTTCAACACGGTTGCATCAGCACACAAGCTGTGGTTATCTATGATTGTCTATGGTTACTTCTGGCTCTTTATGGTGAAACCTACAGTATGGTGACTTATCATGTACCTAATGAGAGGTGTTTGAATCTATCTTGATCATCTTAATCCATTTTTCTTGACACATTTATAATTGATCCATGACTAGCTGGTGAGAGCTTGGATTTAACGATTTGGTGGCAATAGAAATATGCCATACATCGCCCCACTAGATCTTCAGCAAAACATTCGGCGACCCGCTGGGAATATCGAACGCGGCTGGATGGAAAATCCCCGAACGAAATCGATGGTTATAACTGGGAAAATCATCATAAAATATCATAAATCATCTATAATTTTGGGGCATTTTCAATGGCCACGTTTGATTGCTGGAGGGTAATTCTCTCGATTGCGCGCATTTATCATCGAAAGTGAAGGTTTAACATATGGTTTAACCAGCATGAAATGGGGAGAAAGAACCATGTAAGAGTAGATACCCTCAATGCTAGTCCTAAAACAAGGTTTCCTGGGGGTATGTTATAGGAGGTATGTTATATTATGTTATATTAGGAAGGAGGGTTGAATCAAACCAAGAAAAGAAAAATCTACAAGTGGGAGACATTCCTTTGCCACATCTGACTATCAGAAGGCCATTGGTTTGAAACTGAAGCAACTAAGCCACCTGGATATGATTAGGAATCAAACCTGGTAAATGCGTGGTCAACCCGGGAACAAACCAACTGTTCACCCTGTGGTAAAGTGACATAGCTATGGGTCTTCCCATGGATCCATTGAAGCTCCCTTGCCAGTCTCCAGATACCGGTCATCAAAGGTGGGAATGGAAATTCTACCATGATGGTTTTCCCAGCTATAAAGCTCCGTTTAGTTTGGGGGCTTCCAGCCACGTTTGATGACACCGTAGGGTAACTGGTTTAACCACCAAGAATGACCATTCCGTGATCTTGCCCCCCAACACTTGGGATTCTATATGATTTTACGCAAGACAACTTGGGCTGTGAAACCTCCTGTAAACTGACATAGATCTGGAAAACCCACCATTCCTAGATCATTTTCCTAGGGAAAGCCATGGGTTTCCCGCATCCCAACCTGGAACTGCTCCTCAGTGAGAGCTCCCCGATCCGCACGTAGGATGGACCTGATGGGTCAGCTTGGACCTGAAAAAAATTGGCTTCAAAGCATCAAACATGGGGATATTTGGAGGTTTTCCTAGAATAGGGGTACCCCCAAATCATCCATTTTAATAGGATTTTCCATTATAAACCATCCATTTTTGGGGTACCCCCATTTTAGGAAACCGCCATTTAAGCACCCCAAAGATAAAGATGTTACGAGCGATAGACCTTTCGCACCCCTTTCGACATGAAGTCACCCACCGCAAGGCACAACGCAAAAACAAAATCACCCCACGAAATCCAGAAGTCACCCTGCCAGCGGCAAATCACCATGGCACAAGGTTGCCCAGAATAGCTTGATCAAACTTTGTGATATGGGTCTAGAATCTCGTCGACTCGTCGACAGTTTGATCAAACTTTGTGATATGGGTCTACAAATACACGTCGTGCCGTTGCATGTAAAATGTATTTATGTTCTGAAAATCAGAAATATTCTCAACATGTAGTAATACACCATGAGACCACCATGATTCCATTCGCATTGTAATATACATTATTACACCATACTATCTGGGTAAATTACAAATTTGGGTATGAATCAAAAACTGAGTACCCCAATACTTAACTTAGATGGTTAATTGACACTAAACATAGACTAAAATGTGTGGTCCCCTAATTCTTAAATGTTGATCCATTCCCATTGAACTAAAAGTATCCAACAATATGGATGAGAGTATCTGAAAATGGACAATGGTATGCCGAAATGGCTAAATTTATGAATGGGAACATTGATGATAAACCATGAGGTTTCTTTGGTATCTTCATACTAAACATAGACTATCATGATATCTATAATTCCCTAGATAAATTATACCATAGACTATTACCAACTATACAATAAGATACAAGTATAATAGTTGGGTATGATATAGTATTACCAACTATAGTTGAATAATGTTGAATAGAAATTATACTAATTACACCATATTCTACCCAACTACCATTCCCCTTGTCTTCCAGCCGTCACGACCCGGAGATACGCTGAGGCTCCGAGCGCAGCCTCGCCTGACAGCGCCACCACGCTGGTGGGATCGTCCTGAAGCTGGTGGGTCGTGGCTGTATCATGCGGTGGATCAATATGGGGATAATATCCACTTTTTTCCATTGATAATATGGATATTGAATGATTCTAATGGAACTGAATTTAATAGAACTGAATGGGTATTGAATACTGGAAATTCATGGGTAAATGATGGAAATCCAGAGTGATTCTTACCACTAGGCTTTTTTTCATTGCGGTGGTACCATTTTAGTAGCCAATTCTCACTATTTTAGGTGGGGGTAATTATTCACCCAAGGTCTATTATACAATGAGGGATTGACATTCTAGAGAAAAACTTAGTATTGAATGGAACTTAATGGGACATCTAAGTTCAATATGCTTTAGTCATATGGTTATCTAGAAGTGTCTAAGAAGTTGTCTATGGTGATCTACGATTCCAACATGTGATACCTAGATACGACGTACTCGTTGTCAGCAATCTACCCAGGTTTCCCTCCCAGATCTCCATGTCGGAAACTGACCTGCAAATCCCGTAGACATAAAACATGGGGACATATGGGGACCCCAAGTTCTTAGGTCGAATAGAGTCAATCAGTCAGTGTGTCATGTTCTTCCCTCCTACCATCTGAAGGATCTATAGTACATACCTCACCCACTGAAGAAGAATGCCAAACAATCTCACAATATCTCAAGAATCAGCTTTAGATAGCTATATGCTATATAACCTATATATATAGATATATTGTCTAGTCATGCGTCCAGGTATCATCATCAAAACATGATCATTCGCCACTAGACTCACTAGACTTTATATCATCACTGCCCCCATCCCAACAGCAAACTCCCCACTATCATCCATTGTAGCATTCCCATTGCATTGCCTGCCATCCAATGGCAATCTCAATGTAACCCACAGGAGTTTGCCTCAGCATTTCGAATGACCACTCGACCGCAAGCGGCTTACAATCTCAGTTCTGTCACTAGGTCACTAGGAAGCTTCCAAACGTGGGCACACGAAGCCAGTCTGAAGATTCAGATCATTCATTCATGTCCATGTCTGCTCAGGACAAAAACAAAAATATGTATGTTGTTTGTATGTTTAAAGTTGTATACATCCATTCCCGAAATAGGTCACCAGCCTGGAAACAACTCAGTGGCCACGGTGTCCAATACAATTCGATTGTATTCGAACCGTGGATGGTAAAGGGTAACCACCACAACCACAGTGTAAAGACCCCCACTTAAGCAATGCCCTTGTTGATAGAATCGTACGGTCCACACTGACTTGTTTAGATAGATTCGCATCATGGATTGTATTAAGCATATTTAATATGGATTAATATGGTACCCTCTGGTAATTTAACATAGACCCTGGCAAATAGGGGTTGGAAGATTAGTCTCCAATAAAAAATTGGTGATTTTCAGGGTCTATATGGGTCTATGTTAATTTGCCACAGGGTATCACTTGTATCAGCATGCATTATAACAACCAGCCCATTGATACGGTGGGCTCTTCTCACTTGGTTTTGGTTCACCCCTGTTGCACAACTCCTTGCAGTCATGCTGGGTGACCCGACGTGCCCGGCCGATGCAGCGGGTAGTTCCCCTGGACCTGGGTGCCCGGCAATGCTTCCCCAGAGCCAGACCCATTGTGCGGCTGTAACTTGTGGAACTACCCTCTGGTAAACTAACAGTTTGCTATTGAAAATGGTCATTGAAATAGTGGATTTTCCCATTAAAAATGGTGATTTTCCATAGTTATGTAACAGTTTACCAGAGGGTATACCATCTTTCTGAGGTGATTCCTCATCTAGACAACTACCGGTGAGCATGACTGAAGTTGGCTTCATGATTACCTTTTTGTGGGACATCCGATTCTGCCTTCCTGCGTGTATGGCTTGCCATGGCTTACCCTTCAACATCATCATGCCAGGAGGAACGACATGGGCCTCGACCCAAAACCTGAGTCCCAGTACCCGAGCAGTGCGCGACCTCAAGTGTAAGGAGTGTGGCAAGCTTCACCACAGCTGAAGTCAACTCCTCTATTGGAAAGTCCCTCAGACATCATTCCACATCATTCAAAAAATCAAGTTCTTGCTTCGCAACTGCATGTAAATAATCATAGGGCGAAATGCCAATCACCGCATTTGCTCCACATTTTGCAGATCATCACCATTTCCGGAACCTGCCATGGCCA
This sequence comes from Symbiodinium sp. clade C Y103, assembly GCA_003297045.1. Classification (NCBI taxonomy): domain Eukaryota; class Dinophyceae; order Suessiales; family Symbiodiniaceae; genus Cladocopium; species Cladocopium sp. clade C. Next base: position 159,848 of record BGPT01001874.1, read on the forward strand.
CTGACCTCCACTGACCCAGAGCGCCCCTGGGCTTCCAGACGATAGCAGTTGGACCAATGGCACGTGCACCTCTCCGATGAGACCAATCTGCTCCTGCGCTGCTCGATTCAGTGGTGAAGCTCACCCTGGTGACGGGGTGACGTCCCCAGTTATCTCATCCATAAATACCATGGTAAGTATGGTTACTAAGCTACTAACTGGGATGATCCTCCAAATAGTATATCCCAATTATATATGGACTTATCACAGTCTGAACATGTGATGGTGAATCCTCAAAGATGCACATTCATCTTTAGTCCTAGGGTCGACATCAAAGGGGTTTGCCAAACATGGGACATATACTTATATACTGTGTACTGTATATGCCATGATTAAAGCTGCCATTTAAACATATTCAAACCTTAAAAAAAACAATTTACAGTAGATTTGAACAAAAATGCGTTAATCCTTCGGACCACACCTGTCACGTATCATGACCAATACCAAAATGTGATCATCCTCGGACGGCCTATGATGAACTATGCAAGTGAAGAAAATAAAATGATGGGATATGATGATTGGAACCGACATCCCTATATACTAGGATATAAATGGATATAATTCGTTACATATTTGGATCAATAGAACTGTCGTCATTAGCGCCAGCATACAGTAGAATAAGAACAACACAGACACATGTGGGCACATCATACTATTTCACCAACCTGAAATAAACTAACCCTGTTTGAAATTATTGTCAATATAGAAGCCATTACAGTATTACCAGCGACATTGCTGTGAGGTCGTTGTCATTATATCCCCATCGCTCATATCCTGACAAACTACAGAATATGTTGTTGGTTAGTTAGATATTTCCATGTCCACGCGATGATGTGCCATGACCTCGTGAGTAATAGAGCAGTATCTTTTCGGCATATGAGCCGGCAGGGTTGGTCGCTCCAGGCGAGATCGACTTGATGCCCCTGTTGATCCTTTCCAAACCGTGGAGCTTCTCGGCGGCCACATGGCCTGCGTAGCGGAATTCGCCAAGAATTGCTGCACGCGTCGCGATGGCTACGGGCTCGGCCTGCTGCACGCGCTCGATCAGTGCATCCGTCATGGCATGATTCACCATCTGTGGCTCCCACACGAGTCGCTCGGAGACCCCGCCAAAGCAAAAAAAAGTAAAATTCCAATACGTTTATCCCATTGATTATATCCGCATCCTTGCTCATATCTATATCTTACTGTTGGTATATAAGCCCAATGATACAGTCCCCACAGAATGCTTGGTACTTCGAGGATCATTCCACGATTTGTAAGGGGTGAATAACTCTGGTGATCGTAAGTCTCCTATATATGTGGTTTGTCCCATCTATAAATGGATGAACTGACTATGATGAATTACTAGCTGGATAATCCTAAGAAGTGTAACTATGGTTACTAACTATGGTCAATTATACTATCAGAGGATTATCCATGATTATCCGATCTATAAGTTCACTAACTATGGAACTAATTTGCTTCATTCATAACATCATTCCCATTACTAGCTATGGTTTCCTATGCTTTACGAATATGTCATGACTATTCTGAAATTCTCGCATCTATAAGTTAACTATGGTTAATTCCCATTACTAAGTATGGATTATTAATTATGATTCTCCCATCTATAAGTTAACTAACTATGGTTACCCTCTGGTAAACTAACATAGCTATGAAAAATCACCATTTGGGAAAATCCACTATTTCCATGGCCATTTTCAATAGCAAACTGTTAGTTTACCAGAGGGCAATTCCCATTTCTAACTATGGTGAACTTTGGTTCACAAACTCTCAATGGTGGAATTCCTCACGATGATCAGTCGACTCCTCGGAGGCTCCAGCCGAAGGGGCCGAGGCATCGAAGACCAGGACATGGAGACCATGATGTTCCAGCCACCTGCACGGATGGCTTTAAGGGCTGGTTCCAAGCCAATGGATGGGTTTTTGTTACCATGAAAATCCATGAAATCTAGGGGATTCCTTGAAATTCTCCCACCAAAGTTGGGGAGTAAGTATGTTTTTGCAACTGGGATTTGTAGATAGATCAACTATAGTCAATGTCATAGTTGGCTGAAGATGGTGATTTGTTCAGGAGTAAAATTAAATCAACAAACCATTGAATGTGGAAAATGCGGGAATGAGGAATGTTTTGCAAAGTGGTGTCCCGCAGTTGTGTAGCTAAGTTGGTTTAGTTCAGTAGTTTGTCTAGGACTTGTGGTAGAGATATCTATACGTCACGGGGTTCAAAAACAATAACCAACTTGTAGTCATGGGTGTATCACTGCACGGTGGTTTTCACATTGTTTCTGCTCGGAGAATGACGTTGAAGAACAAACGATGGTCCAATGATCACTGGATTAAACCATGAAATGTAGGGATTTTTCAGCAACACCAACTGGGATTTATATAATCCTGAAAAGTGAGGGTGTCAATGGCTGGGTTCAACAAACACAATTCACTCCCTCCCAATTCCAATCGTCAGTGGTTCCTGTGGACTCCCAACAGCTGTGGGATTTAACGAGGGGTCAGGTTTGTTTGATTTAAGACTATTCCAGTCTTAAGGTGATCCTTAGACTGATGTTAGAGGTTTCACACTTCACTCCATACTTCTTCTGTAAATAGATTAATCTGTTTCAATTTATTTCAATTTATTTTTTAAATATGTTTGTTCTACCAGAAAATCTCTGGTACGTTTTTCCAAAGCTGATTGATACACGGATCATACTAAATTTGTGTTGGTTACATCTAAACAAGATCATCACAATGTTATGTTTTATTCACCCAGAAAAGTCAAGTTCTAGGCAAGGGTTTTTCATTGTGATAACTTGAATATCCCCTGGCAAAAAATATCCGATCCCATCACACTCATGAATCACAAGTTTCCTTGGGATATCTCAATACATCTCAATCTCTCAACCTGGTTCAAGTAAATTTCCATCACGATCTGGATATTCTATAGTTGCTGGATGATTTCAGGGGTTCAAGCAAAACAAATGGGTAATGAAACATGGCAATTGAAAATCGCCAATTTTTAAATGATTTTCCTAAAACCTCCACTATGTATAGAGAATTTATACTTGCCACGTTTCAGACCAGAGGGTAATGGGTAAGCAATATCAACCATCAAATGCTGATTTACCATCAATCCCAAAGCCAATTCATAGACGTTTTCAGGTCGTTCGAGGTTGCGATCAAAATGCTTGATCCAAAGGCATTCCATCGTGAGCTTTAATGAATGGTACGTAGAATGGGGGCACATAGAACGAATGAACCAACCAACCAGCTACAATATTCATCTGGTGGCTCAGGCGGTGATGAGTCTGAATATCTGTGATCATTTTATCGCTGACCCTCCCAACCTGCAGAAGTCTCGATCCACCCGCACCACCATCCGGCTAATGTCCTGTGCTGCAGGAAAGATCAGAGCATCACCCAGCCACTAGGGGTGCTGTGACCAAGGAGACCATGACGAATATCAGCCACATATGGCAATAATATCAATGATATCAATAGTATGGATAATTCCCCTAACAGATTGTGATAATTCCCAATATTAATATATACATATATACCAGTAGTACCGCACAAGGCGGTGGCGGAAGTTTCAAAAATGGCAAACCTATAGGAGAGGTTCGTTGCTGTGACTGATGGATGGCAGAGCGA
>BGPT01001875.1:14074-28576 GCA_003297045.1 Symbiodinium sp. clade C Y103
CCTCAGGGCCCTGCTGTTTGAGCGTGGCGGAGCCGCCGTTTTTGAAGGTTTGCGGGCTGGAAGACCGCTAGTTTTCTTATAGGGTCAGAAGGCGACGTTAGGCAGTAGCGGGCCGTGGCCCGCAGGCCCAGTCCGTCCCTCAGGGCCCTGCTGTTTGAGCGTGGCGGAGCCGCCGTTTTTGAANGTGGCCCGCAGGCCCAGTCCGTCCCTCAGGGCCCTGCTGTTTGAGCGTGGCGGAGCCGCCGTTTTTGAAGGTTTGCGGGCTGGAAGATCGCTAGTTTTCTTATAGGTTCAGAAGGCGACGTTAGGCAGTAGCGGGCCGTGGCCCGCAGGCCCAGTTCGTCCCTCAGGGCCCTGCTGTTTGAGCGTGGCGGAGCCCCACAGGCAACACGAGTTTCTGACAGTTGTTGGTTCAAAAGTATTCTGAAGTAATGGTTGCATATTTGTGGATTCTGTCGCCATCAGAACATGATGATATTTGTGATCAACTTCTGCAGACCCAGAGCCGCAGGANTTGCATATTTGTGGATTCTGTCGCCATCAGAACATGATGATATTTGTGATCAACTTCTGCAGACCCAGAGCCGCAGGAAATGAGTTACAGCAAAGGAGTGCTGATCTACAACTTCAATGAGGTTTGTACCTGGCTGTGCTTGGCTGTGACTATATACTGCTCTTCAGTACAACTCAGTCAAGCTGTCAGCAAGTCACAACAGACATCATCCATGCTTCATGGCACTTTATCACTGGAAATATGACACACAGCAAGAGGATGCAAAAGGGGTGTATTAAACCGAAACCTTTGCTGTTTACGCGCAGGACCGCTTTGGAGAAGATCTTCAACATGGTCAAAAGTTTCTGTCTTACTTTTTGGGTTACATTTTACTTTGCTGTTTTACAGCTTTTTGAAAGGATTTTGAAATTGTTGAATGTGCACCACAAAACATCTCACAACCTGCAATCGGGATACTTGTGGAACTTGGACCATGATGGACCGTATATTATTGCTCCTTTCAGGATTGTCGGAGGTCCAAAGATGAGTGTCTCTCACACTGTTCATAATTGGTGGGGTCCCCAAGTGACCAGACTGCGCCAATGCAATTCCATTCGATTTATACGATTCAAATCGGTTCAACAATTGCTCTTCGATGCTCTTGGATGATGTTCGCAGTTCAATGCAATTATTTGCCGTTATTTTCTCTGAACTAGGAAAACGCCTGCTACCGAAAAGGCCTGTGTTTTGATGCGCTGCGTGTCATAAAACACGATCACAGGTTTTGACGCGGTTTGACTGTGGTGCCCCTTCGATGACTTTGCTAGTAACTTTAGTGACGATGAATTTGTCTTAGACATGGGGAGATCCAGGCCGAGATTCCTGCCTTTGGGCTCGATAGGCCACCTGCAATCTCTTTCTTTTTTCGTGTGTGTGTGTGTGTGGGCAGACACGCATTTTCGAAGCAGAACACGCTATCAGACGCTATCTTCTTTCGGTCCCAGTTGATGATGTTTGATGGTGTTCAACGCATAAGGCACGTGTTGTTTGGGCACACTGGCGATATGCGAGATCCGTGACAGACTCAGACCCTGTGGGTTAAAGAAAGATGAAGCACCGCGTAAATTGAGGCTGCTTTGTTGAAGCCCTCTCAGGACACGGTGGGTGTTTCTATGTGTTGTACATGATTCGTTGATATTTGTGAGCCTGCCGACAATACACGCTGTCCCATGCTGTCCCCAAATGCAGCAAATTGCATAGGGGTTCAAGACATGTTGTGAAATTGTTTTGATTATGTATGTATAGTTATGTGTATATATATAACTATATATATACCGTTGTTCTTGTATTTTTTTCTTTGCACCTGTTTGCATGGGCTCCATCCAGAGTAGCCGGAGTACATCAAGAATTAGGACATGTGTGTACAAATCCTGCTTTGCCAAGGCACACCAACTTGCAAAAGTCGGAGTTCACCACAGCGAGCCAGTACTTTCTCCAGGAAGTCCGTCCATGATTGCCGTGACATAACTTTGCATATCGGAACATTTCAAGTTCGATGCTGACTGTTTGCCTTTTCGCACAGTATCTCCATGTGTGATGTGTGGATCCGTTGCGCCATTCTGTAGGACCCTGCAAGCATAGCTGGCGTCGGCACCATCACTGCAGATGGGTACACGGAACCAGTCTCAGCATTGACGGCTGTCAGTTGTAGCATACCAGATGCGCTCCTATCGTGCAGGCTGATTGTGATAATTGTAGCCAGTTTGAGTCCATTGAAATCCAGAGGTCATTCATGATTTTGCAGCTGTTGCTTAGGTAGGAACCCAGGCTTTGGGATCAGCTGGCAATAAGCCCAACCACTTTGCAACTCAGCCAAAACTGGAGCAAAGGTGGAGCGTGGCAGCTTTTGGGTTTTTTTAATCTTGGCTTAGCACCATCTGTGGTGCTGAGGTGGCCAAAATGAGAGCCGGTTGGGGAGACATGCGACAATCTCACGTCTTGGCTTCAGAGTGTTGCGGAGAATGTGGCTGTGTGTCTGTGTGTGTGTGTGTATGTGTCTTATTGTGTCCTTAAGTCTGTTGTTGTTGGATGTTGTTGGATGTTGTTGGTGTTTGTGTTCGTGTCTCAGATGCTTCTCGAGATGGCTTGAAAGTGTATTGCTGGTTTTAAGGACCATTTTAGCTTTTGAGAGGAAGACTTCGAAGTTTCTAGGAAAGGAGAAGACTTTCAGATCCAGAGAATCCAGAGCCCCCTCCAAATTTAGTAGGTCAACCACAACACTATACTGGCGTACTTGTACCAGGATCAGGATCATGACTTCCATTTTAATTTTGATCCAGGCATTTGCTATCCTGTCACACACACACACTTTTCACATGCATGTAGCGCATATGCACATATAATATCATATAATCATATATACAAAGGTTTGGCCATCCGGAGCTGCACAATTGACACAGCATTTGGTAGGTCTACTTGATCATGTCAAGCGCATACTGAAGAGTTCAACATATTTCATTTTTGTTCTCCTACTCACGAAAGCTAGCTTGCTAGCTGGCGTTGGATTTGCTTTAGCAATGAATTGGGGGCAGACTGCGTACAGCCTCCATGATTTTCACTGAACTGGTTTTGGGGCCCCCTCTTTCGGCATGATTGATCATATCGAACTGTGACCTCCCCCCCTGTGGGTTCAAATCCCGCTGTGTCCATCGTGCTGTGCTGCATCTGTGACTAAGGCTTTGAACTGGATAGAAAGCATTTGAATTGGGTCATAGCTTGACAGTGCAGGAGACGGTAAAGGTATCAATTGCTGTCAGGTGTAATGCCTGCAGAGGGCCAGAGGTGGTGAAAGTACAAATGTCCTGGGTAGTACTTCTGCACTGCAAGATGCCAATAATGCAGCCAAGAGATTGTATTGAGGATACCCTGACATTGCATCACGTCACGGAAACATTGTCACAGATGGTGAAGATATCTATTGAACTAAATCGGGCCAAGAAAAAAACATGGAGGATGGTTTGACAGTGCAAGGCGTAGTATGGAAAGCTTTTCCGCTCTGTTGTGATCTGGATGATGAAAAACATGGATGCTGCTGCAATTTGGAGGATGTTATGTTGTGCGAACATTCTAGGGAACTTGAGTGTGTATCTATCAAAATGATACTTGGTTCTGCAGACTTGTTTGTCCGCCTCCGCATTCATGCGAAGTGGCTCCATTTTGGAGGGTATTATGAAAAGCTCTCCGAACTAGCAAGAAAGTGGGTGTAATGTTACCAGAATGTGATCGATGAGTTTCTTCACACTTCTTTGTCCAAGGACAAAAAATTAGACTGAAACTACCCTACTGCTTGTGATTTCTGTCGCCATGATGTTTCGAGACACATTCTGCGTTTGTTTCAACATGCAACTAAGCATGGACACTGTTGTAAAAGTTCCATGCACATATTCACGTGAGGCAGCTCCATTTTTGGAGGGTGTTATGTTACGCGAATATTCCAAGGAACTTCAGTGTAGCCTTATTCTGGTCGCTTCGCGACCACAACCGCCCGCACCGGAGTGTTAGCTTGGGAGTTCCAGTTCCAAAAAATAAAGCCATATGTGCTATGCTGGGCCTTTGCAAGGCGCATGTTGGGAGTATTGGGCCGTGTTGGGCTGTGTTGGGCCCATGTTGAGCCATGTTGGGTCCATGTTGGGCCATGTTGAGCCATATTGGTCCCATGTTGGGCCCATGTTGGGCCCATGTTGGGCCATGTTGGGCCCATGTTGAGCCATGTTGGGCCCATGTTGGGCCCATGTTGGGGTATGTTGGGCCCATGTTGGGCCTATGTTGAGGCATGTTGGGCCATGTTGAGCCCAAGTTTGGCAACTTGGCCGATTTCACGACCTTTTCAAAAACGTGGAAAAACCCACGATTCTAGAGCAAAAATGCCCCAGAAGACAATGGGCAAGGACGGAGCCAATGCAGCTCCCACTTAACACATATCAAAGCTGTTCCGACCTGCAGCATCTTTTGATATCCTTTGTATACATCCGGTAAGAGGGCATTGGACAACACAAGACAAGATACCATGAACAAGATATGCGTAAAAAGCGTCTCCGGTTCTTCCCCCTCCTGATTGCCCTGCTGCTTTCGTCCCCCTTCCCTTTGGCCTCAAGTTTAGAACACCTGGGCCTCATGCACATATATGAACTTGGCACATTTTTGCAATCCGCTTGATCAGCTCAGCTAGGCTTTCCGCAAAGACGCAATTTATCCCCGAATTTGTTCATGCTTAGGCTCTTCCACCAAATGAGCGTTTCCTGTCGGAGACAAAGAAGGCCTTCGCTCAACCAGGCCAGACACGCAGAGACTTGCTTGCTCAAGGGATTTAATGGGAGCCTCGCTTTGGCGCAGACTTTCTCAGACAAAACCCCATTGTTTCAAATTTCAAAATGGTTCAAAATGGTTCGATCATGGCAATTTGTTTTCATCAAAAGCAGTTTCGGTGTGATGCATATTGATTTGCAAGGTAGAAAGGGGAAAGGAGAAAGGAAAGAAGGAAGCTAACAATCTCTTTCGGGTAGATGCTCTGCCGTCGCCCTCTCCTTGTATGACTCATCTTGTCTCTCCATCATCTGAAATATCTTGAATATTACCCCGGTGACACCAAGAACCGTCAAGGTTATGTTGCTGTTCATGTTCGATCTAAAGTATCAAGTATATTGCATGTACAGTGATGCAGTATAAATATGTATAAATACAGTATACGTATACAGTCATGCATACGTATGAGAGTGACAAGCACCGTTGAAATTGCTTGATGATCCTGTGATAGCCTGTGCCATTCTGGTTTGGCGTCGTCCGCTCATAGGCTTAGTATCACAGGCGTTGATTTGCTCAGCTGTGCTGTTCAAGCATGCAGGTGGCGGATTGCAATTTGAGCGTATCCCAAGGCCCAGAATCATGTTATTTTCCGCATTTTGAATCTAGGTAAATAAATAGATATGACATGATATGACAACTTACGGGCATGTCCGAGTCTCAAGCGCAGACCGATTTCTCCTTCTCGTGAGGCACTATGAAGACTTTACGCGCCACTATGATGCTGTCAAAGTCACAAGGTACACCTAGTACCCAGCATTTGCCATGAAGATTTGTTTTGGCTCCTGATCAGGCGATGTTGGTTGGCTCACAATACCCTTTGCTAAAGCTTGTTAGAGACATGGCTCCCGATGATGCGAAAAAACCTAGAGGGACCATAAGGATATTGAAAAATGCTACTACTAGTAATGCGATTACAGGTGGCGGTGATGATGCGAACTGTGCGGATGATGCGGGTGATGCTGATGATGCGGATGATGCGGATGATATGGATGATGCAGATGATGTGAATGATGCGGATGATGCAGATGATGTGAATTCTGCGGATGATGCAGATGATGCGAAGTATGCGGATGATGCAGGTGATGCTGATGATACTGATGATGCGAATGATGTGGATGATGTAGATGATGCGGATGATGCTGATGACGCGGATGATGTGGATGATGCGAATGATGTGAATGATGCTGATGATGCGGACTATGCGGATGATTAGAATGATGCGGTTGATGCGAATGATGCGAATGATACGGACTATGCGGATGATGGGAATGATGCAGATGATACTGATGATGCGGATGATGACGGTGGTGGTGATGATGATGCTGGTGTTGGTGGTAGTGGTGTTGTTGACGGTGATGACTTTTGTGCTGCGCGATGAAGCTGGCGATGGTGATACAATAGGAGCGGCGGCATGAAAATATCCTGACAAGTCTCTTCGATTCATGTTTGCAGTACGAATGCGATCATGGTCATCTGACGCTGAAGCTTCAAAGTGCTTTGCAGCGTTGCAACCCGTGCATGTCAAAGATGCTAGATTCTGCTAGATGCATCTTCAATGTATTGCCAAAAGCTCTTGCAATTGGAATTATATAGATGAACGTTGAGGGACTTTTGGAGCAAAAGCAGACAGAATAGGTTGCAAGAGAAATTGCAAGAGACTCCCAACACTGCAATGTGTGCTCGTTTGTTCAGGAGCACTGGATTGTATCGAGGAGGCAACCTTCGAAGCCTGGAGCTTTTCAAGTTTTGCGGCATGCAGTCTCGGACTGGACACAACTGTGAAGTGACGGATCCCACTAAGGTGCAGCATCCTTGATGGTGCAATGAGAAGCGTTCAATCAAGAGAGGTGAAAGATGTTGAGTTTCATATTGAAGATGGAAATTGTAATGAATACGTGTTATATCTCCGGAATTCGTGTACAATTACTTTCAGGCACATATCCGTCGTGACGGAGAGTGCCAAGCAAACATCTTAGGGATCTACACAATAGTGGCTGTATCGCCGCTTGTGAGTCTATCAGTAGCATAAAGACAACGACCAGCATTGTTCATTTGATATGCAGATTATTCTGGAGCAACTTCCTGGTTTTGACAGTGATGTTTCACACTTCTCCAATCTTTCTGGGCTTTGTCAGAGTTTCACTCTGGTGCAGTGCAGTCTCACCGACTCAAGGTAATTCAGGACAGTTTTGTGTTTTGACATGTTGATTTTTTGACGTGTCGTTGTGTTGACTCTGCGCCCTATGACTGCATTGCAACATCGCTAGCACAAGATTGTGGTTGCACCTGTACAAAACTTGTATCCATGTGCATACAACCTTCTGTCCACACAATCAACGGATCCGCCGTAGCAAGGCAAAAAGTAGCTTGTATTCAACAACATCGTCCTTTTCTTGGAAATGTTCTTGCGTCAAGTCGTTTGTTAGTCATGATTTTGCAATCATTCCCTGAGTGATCTCACTCAGTGCAAATCAAGGCTTTGGGCACTTGATGTACTGTGTACTGAGTGTTTTGTGGGCCGTGCATGTAAAAAATTGTGTGGCAATGTTATGAACATTTGTATGTGTATCAGATAAAAGGAGGAAAAAGGACGTGCAGACTAGCCTGCACGTTTGCTGTCTAGTCTCAAGTCTACGGACTGTGACCAAATTCAATTCCTTCGACTGTGGCAGCACTGTGGTTGTGGCAGCATGACCGACTCTGAGTACTCCTTCTCGTTGACAACCTTTGCCCCGTCCGGCAAACTCTTGCAGATTGAGTATGCTCTCAATCGTGTTGCAGAAGGTCGTCCTGCACTTGGCATCAAGGCAAAGAACGGCGTTGTGCTAGCCACAGAAAAGAAGGTTACAAGCCCACTCGTTGATGAGAAGACCTTGTCAAAGGTCGAGAACCTCTCTGACAGTGTGGGGATGGTCTATGCAGGAATGCCAGCTGACTACAGAGTGTTGCTTCGCAGAGGTCGTAAGGTGGCCCAACAATACTACACTACGTACCGTGAGCTCATTCCAGTTTCTCAGATTGTTCGTGAAGAGGCTGCCATCATGCAAGAGTTCACACAGTCCGGTGGAGTGCGACCCTTTGGCGTTTCTTTGATGATTGCAGGCTTTGATGACAGTGGCCCCCAGCTCTTCCAGGTGGATCCATCAGGCACATACTTTGGATGGAAAGCCTCAGCAATCGGGAAGAATCATGTGAATGCAAAGTCCTTTTTGGAGAAGCGATACAGTGAAGACATTGAGCTTGAAGATGCAATCCACACAGCAATTCTCACATTGAAGGAGGGCTTTGAGGAAGCAATCACTGCTGACAACATCGAGATCGGCATTGTTGGAGCGGATAGGAAGTTCCGGGTCTTGACACCTGCTGAGGTGCAAGATTACCTTGGAGAGGTGGAGTAGACAGGATCCCGGAGTGATTCGATGTGTGCAGTGCGGTGTCTAGTTTCAGACAGGATTTAGGCATGTCGTGAACACAGCAGGAGTGGCATTTGTGGCATATGAAGGCTTTGCACATCATCTTGAGATATCTTGAGAGGCGGATAAAAACGAATAGAAACCAATGAAAATGACGCAGCCTCAAGCCTTCTCAGGGAAAAACGGTTCGCCAGTTCGCTGCTCTCAGTGCCAACTGATTCAAACAGCCCCTTCTGCGTTCGGCATGAGCCCAGGCGCATTGCTTTGTAAGAATTGATAAGGTCCCAAACGAAGACAAAGGCAATTTCCTTGGCTGGCACCTTTCTAGACGTCCCACGGTTCAAGTCGCCTAGAGCTTTCAATGGCCCAAGTTCTGTAACCGGTGTGTGCTTGACAAGCAAGTGTCATCTTCAGCTTTGTGTGAGTGACCTTTCTTATCCTTTCTCCACCTATTGCAGTTGGCAGTTGCTCTACAAGAATTGGTCCACTCACTGTGGTTCTTATCACGTCCGTTCTTTTCAGGCTTGATTTTCAGCAATAGTTCATGGGCTTGATTGCTGTGTATCGCCATGGCTTGACTGGCGAGTGATCCTCAGACTATGATGCAATCAGCTTCAAGCCAGCACATATGAGCTTTGTTTTCCATCTTGCGCAAACAAATGCTCAAAACTGGAAACCAGACTGCACAAGGAGGAGAATTCCGAAAACGCTTCAACAGAGGCTAGTTCGTTCATGGCATTTGCACTGGACAACAAATGCGTCCATATGGACCATGCCATGAGGGCCATGCGCCACAATGAAAACAGGTTTGTTTCTAAATCATCAGAGCAAGGCTTGTTTGCTCCACATCCACTCTTGACGCTGAAACCTGAAGCAGTATGGAATGGAACAGTCATCAAGCGCAGCTGGCGAACGGAAGACATGATAAATATGATAAAGATGTTGCTGGAACATTTACAATTCTATTAGAATTATATAGAATTATTATGAATTATTAGACAATTAGACCTTCATTCCCCAGAACGCAGCTTGCCTTTCCCCAGGTATCAAATTCTTTATCTTTGCTGCGTGGCGCCGCCATTTCGAAGGTGCACTTTGAGCCAGCTATCAATTGATATCAATTGATCTATATTTTGCTTCAACATCCAGTGATGAAGGGAACCCGACAGTGTAAATGTGGATTTCGACATGATGTGAGAAAGAGCGAAGTGATAGCGCAAACCTTTTCATAGACTACTGTAATAGATGCTGCTACTGACAAAATTAAAATCCAGCTTTCCTTACTGTTCATACCAGATTTGTCGGAGAAACATGACATCGCTACGCTCTTGTGAGGTTCGCTGGGGTCCTGTCTACACTGATGCTCGTGGCATAGCGAGGATTCGCATCAATCGCTCCTCAGCGCAAGATCAAATATGATCAGATATTATGATTGAAATCGATTAAAGTAACATTAGTAGAATTGAAATCGATTGTATAAACGTTAAAAGATTTTTGAAAGACAATATTAAACTAAAGCTATGTGAAGCTTCAGCTGTGCCCAGTCACGAGCAAAATGAGACATTTAAAAATCCGCTTGCATCATCCTTCAGGATACACGGGAGTGAAAGCTGTGAAGATGAGCCCTCCGAAGACAGAGTGGCAGGTCCGCATGGAATGACTTGATCCTTTTTGTTGCAAATGGTCAATGTTTGTCAATGGTTGTAGAGATTTGGCTGGTGGTTTTTAATCTGCACGTTCAAGTTATTCTTGTGCGATCACATTCACATGTCAGCGCTTTCCATAGACAAATGCCAGGCCGCAGCTGAAAAGGAGTTCCTCCAGATGCGTGCTCGAGTGCCCAAAGATGAGCCGCTTGGATCTGCTTGGTACTCTGTGTGAATTCTGTCTGCACTCTCGGTACTCTCTGTATGAGTCCCTTCGAGATGTTTATCCTGCTGTTCGCCTCAAACACCGCCATGTACTGTATCACATTGTATCACATGAGTGCTCACATGAGCACGGACTCGAAGTAATACTGACTGTGGAAGTTTCCTCTGATATGTCTGTATGTATGTGTATGATACATCTTCAGGAAAATGCGTGATACACCAAGGCAGAGGCAAGCAAGATATGCGAGCCGCATTGAGACACATATCATATAATATTCTCTGGTATTCTAAAGCGCAGAGCTTTGGAAATATACTTAAATCGTAAACCAATGTCAACCAAGAGTGCTGACCCTTGCAGCTTCATTCCTGATTTTCTATGGCCTTCCTTGCCAAAGGTGATTCCATATAGAGTGGGACTACCTTGCATGGAACTGCAGAGATACTTGCAACCCATGTCACAGGGAGCCGTGTTATCGTCAAAGGACAATACGACGGAACATGCATAATATTGTGTAAACATGTGATGCCACATAGATAATGTAGAATTTACATGAAATGTATCTGTGACGTGTATCTAAGGATGGAGGAAATGGGATGGATGGACGGATAGACTGATTGATGAATAGATAGATGTGGGTTCGTTCACGTATAGGAGCATCACGCAATATACGTCAAAATACATGTATGTATGAATATGTATGTACTTGTGCATACAGACATATACTCGCCACTCTTGGTATGTTACTGTAAATTTGTTGCTATTTACTCATGTACTTGGTCACTGAAACTGAACCCGCACTTGTACGGTGATGCCATGACTTTCAGCTTTGTGCAGTGTGTTGGCCCTCAAAATTAAAGGACCGGATAACCCCACAAGTCAATGCCTTCCGAAAAACATAAAGCAGCGGTAAAAAGAACAGAGAGTGGCAAGGAAGAGAGACATGGAGNGCGAAAGAAAGTTAGAAAGACGGGTGTGTGGCAGAGACTGTAACATAGAAGTGTTTTGTGGGACAGACATGTATGTATGTGTGCGTGTGTGTGTGTGTGGGTGTGTGTGTGTGTTTATGTGTCTGCGTGTGTGTGTGTGTGTGTGTGTGGGTATAGGTGCATGTTCGTGGGTGGGTGTGTGTGTGTGTGAATCTGTGTATGTATCCGTGCGTGTGTGTGCATGGATGCGTGCGTGCGTGTGTGTGTATGTGTGACCAGCGAAGCTTCCTGCTTCTGTTCCAACGCCTTTTTCCGATGAAGCAAAGGGACAGTCTGGCAGTACGCGGCATGAGATACCNNNAAAGGGACAGTCTGGCAGTACGCGGCATGAGATACCTGGCAAAGCGACAGGGTGTCAAAGGAAATCGTATCATTGGCGCACTGCGCTGGATCAAAGTCAAGACATGCCAAAACATGCGAGGAGTCCACCTGAAAACAATTGGAAGGCTACAAGTCAACACATGCAAAAACATGCACAAAAACCACCTGACAACCATGGAAATGTTGTGACATAACACATGCCAACGTCAATACATGCCAGAACATGCGAGGAGTCCACCTGAAAACAACTGGAAGGCTACAAGTCAACACATGCAAAAACATGCAGGGAGACCACCTGACAACCATAGAAATGTTGTGACATAACACATGCCAACGTCAAGACATGCCAAAACATGCGAGGAGTCCACCTGAAAACAATTGGAAGGCTACAACGTAACACATGCCAACGCCAAGGCGCGGCGCCACAGGGTCCCCAGCGGCGACCAAAGCCGCCACCAGAGCCAGCCCAGTGCCGTAAGTGCCACGCCTGCCACACAAAGTCAAAGAAGATGTCACCGAGCGCCACGCCTGCCACACAAAACGAAGGCAGATGTCGCCAAGTGCCACGCCTGCCACGCAAAAGAAGCGCGGCGCCACAGGGCCCCCAGCGGCGACCAAAGCCGCCACCAGAGCCAGCCCAGTGCCGTAAGTGCCACGCCTGCCACACAAAGTGAAGGCAGATGTNGCGGCGCCACAGGGCCCCCAGCGGCGACCAAAGCCGCCACCAGAGCCAGCCCAGTGCCGTAAGTGCCACGCCTGCCACACAAAGTCAAAGAAGATGTCACCGAGTGCCACGCCTGCCACACAAAACGAAGGCAGATGTCGCCAAGTGCCACGCCTGCCACACAAAAGAAGCGCGGCGCCACAGGGCCCCCAGCGGCGACCAAAGCCGCCACCAGAGCCAGCCCAGTGCCGTAAGTGCCACACCTGCCACACAAAGTCAAAGAAGATGTCACCGAGCGCCACGCCTGCCACACAAAACGAAGGCAGATGTCGCCAAGCGCCACGCCTGCCACGCAAAAGAAGCGCGGCGCCACAGGGCCCCCAGCGGCGACCAAAGCCGCCACCAGAGCCAGCCCAGTGCCGCAAGTGCCACACCTGCCACACAAAGTGAAAGCAGATGTCACCGAGCGCCACGCCTGCCACACAAAACGAAGGCAGATGTCGCCAAGTGCCACGCCTGCCACGCAAAAGAGGCGCGGCGCCACAGGGCCCCCAGCGGCAACCAAAGCCACCACCAGAGCCAGCCCAGTGCCGTAAGTGCCACGCCTGCCACACAAAAGAGGCGCGGCGCCACAGGGCCCCCAGCGGCGACCAAAGCCGCCACCAGAGCCTGCCCAGTGCCGTAAGTGCCACGCCTGCCACACAAAGTGACGNCCCCAGCGGCGACCAAAGCCGCCACCAGAGCCTGCCCAGTGCCGTAAGTGCCACGCCTGCCACACAAAGTGACGGTTGTGTGTGACAATGTTGTGTGTGTGAGAGTTGTGTGTGAGAATGTTGTGTGTGTGAGAGTTGTGTGTGACAATGTTGTGTGTGTGAGAGTTGTGTGTGAGAATGTTGTGTGTGTGTGAGAGTTGTGTGTGACAATGTTGGGTGTGTGAGAGTTGTGTGTGTGACAATGTTGTGTGTGTGAGAGTTGTGTGTGAGAACGTTGTGTGTGTGAGAGTTGTGTGTGACAATGTTGTGTGTGTGTGTGACAATGTTGTGTGTGAGAATGTTGTGTGTGTGAGAGTTGTGTGTGTGACAATGTTGTGTGTGTGAGAGTTGTGTGTGACAATGTTGTGTGTGTGAGAGTTGTGTGTGACAATGTTGTGTGTGAGGAGGAGACGCGGGAGGAGGAAGAGGAGGCGGGAGGTGCAAAGCAAAAAACAAGAACCCCACACAAAGTTGTGGGGAACAAGCAGAACCACAAAAAGGGTCCTGTGCTTGCACACGATTTGAGCTACGCATTTGACGCCTTTCGGAGGCTTCTGTGGCATTTGACCCCTGATGATGTCTCTTGGCCTTAGCCTAACAAACACAATTGGGGATTGACTGCAGAGCAAGGCAGCAGGCAAAAGGGTTGCAAGCACGTGCAAGCCGCAACAAGTATTGAAAGAGAGGAGGGTAGTGAGTAATGATATTGTCTCCTCCCGTGACTATTCATGGCGCAAGCATCAAGCGGCTTGCCAGGATAGGCATTCCTTGTGTGCTGTTCCCTTATCACAGTCAGATTTTGAGATTGGGGTTATCTATGGTTCCTTATACTTTGAGTATACTTTTGTGCTGCTATGATCAAACCCTCGGGGATAGTTGATGATGTTGAACGATGATAACTATGACGTTCTCAATCCTGACAACCTTTCAGTGTTCCTTGAAGCTACACATTTCAAAGGTCCGGCACTTGTCTCCAGAGATGAGAAAGTGCTTGACACTGCGATGCGGCAATTCTCGTGATATTTCGCAGTGGAGACACTTGTCCAGGAGCCCGTTTGCTTTTTCAAGGAAGGATATGAATCCGATGAATATGAATGAATATAAATGAAAGTAAATATATATATATATATTATATTATATATATATATATACATACGTACATGTGATGTGTATATATATATATATTCGCATTGGATATAGCTATGTGCATATGCGTATGCTATAATATATATATATATTTATATATGAACAAATATATCTATCTATCTATCTATCTATCTATCTATCTATCTATCTATCTATCTACCTACAAGAATGGTTCATTGTGTTTCTATGTATATATATATATATACATATGATGTAGTTGTTCCTATACATACGATATGTATATAGATGTATATACATGATATTTATTTGCATGTGATATATAATGATATATATATAATATATTTGTACATTTTTATTTAAATATGTACAGTTGATATATATATATATATATATACATGTGATATACATATATGTACACGTATGTACATGTATGTACATACATACCATACCATACCATACCATACCATACCATACCATACCATACCATACCATACCATACCATACCATACCATACCATACCATACCATACCAT